>CM076978.1:1398125-1620625 GCA_039105355.1 Benthosema pterotum
TAAAGCCATCCTTAGATGAACATTTTGCCTGTGAAAGCTAGACTATAAGAACTGTTTCAGAAGGGGGTTAGGGAGGCTTGCACTAGGCCAGGGATGTAAAACTCAAATACACAGTGGGACAAAATAGAAAAATCAGTACAAGTCAAGGGCCGAAGCCAATGGACTGTGTTTCAAAACACAGGCACCATGGGCACCATCTCAGGCAAAAATGAAATTTTCCTCCAAAAACCATTGTCCTGCATCCAGTTTTTAATGAATAAAATTGAAAGTGGATTATTGAAGCTCAGTTTCCTGTTATACAATCGTCACCAAACACTACTTTCATAGTAAAATGAAAAAGAAAATGAATGGAGTTCATTCATTCATACTAGAGGGCCAGGTCTAACTGTAATTTAATATCATCCTGTGGGCCGAAGATAATTCATTGACAGGCCTGATTTGACCTCTGGGGCTTTGAGTTTGACATATATGCACTAGGCAGACTCCCTGATGTATTTCTTAATGTATTTCTCTACAACCTTGTGTCAAATCTACAACCTTGTGTAAAATCCAGTGCAGCATGCAGATAGGCACAATCACATGCACATGCACCCACACGCATCCATCCAAACACACATACTCAATATGTGGGAGCACCAAATCCATCTGATTACTTCTGGTACTGTGGAACAACTGATGCTGATCATTACCAATCATTACTGCCAGCTGGTTGCTCAGTTCAGCTGTCTGAATGTACTCTTCTTTACCAACATTTAATCCACATTTTAGCATCAACAATAAATACAATATAGTCTTAATCATGAAATAAACCACAACGTTTTCATGCAATCATAAACATTTAGTGCTATAATATACCATTACATTGTTTGTTAAACTCACCCAAACACTCTGTCTGCACAAACTGAACACAGAGCAGCTGGTTGTTCCAGATCTGTCCAACAGACAGATAAACAGGAGTTGTTACTGTTTTAAGTTTATAACAAAACGTTTTAATCACAGGTTCATTTTTGCTAATCAGTTCTGCAGCTCTCTATTCTATCAGACATTCTGTCTGCTGCTGTCTCTCTCTCTCTCTCTCTCTCTCTCTCTCTCTCTCTCTCTCACTCACACTCACACTCACACTCACACACACACACACACACACACACACACACACACACACACACACACACACACACACACACACACACACACACACACACACACACACACACACACACACACACACACACAGTGTTTCATTAAAGGAACAGTTCACTGCACCAACATGCATGTTAAAGGGATGCTGTTTTTTTACTGTTGACTCTGAACATCATGAACTACTCTTATACCCTCATGTATCAGAGGTGACGTTTTTTAAATGCTTTTTCATTTTATTTTACAAAGCATTGTGTTGCTAAAGCAACACAAGGTTAAACTGACAGGTCTAAACATCTATAATGTTAATCAAAGGGCTGTATATTTTAACCTAGGATTCATGATTTAATTTTGAAGTACCAGGCAGTGATGCCAAGCTTAAATTACCCCAATAGTTAGGAACATGAATAGGAAAGATACTGTAGTCACTTTAAGAATTAGCAGCACCATGAATGAAATACAACTTTAAAGAGTAGTTTGACAAGTAGTTTGTAAGACAACATAGGAAAGAAAAGAAGACAAAAATGAAGAAACTTGTTTTAAATTTAAAGTTCTGCGATAGCTCTCTCAAAATAAAAGGTGTTAGAAATGATCCAAGTAACAGCATTTAATTTAGTGATGGTTGACAGGTCTCCTGGAAGGTCACTATAAAACCTATGGAACTTTAGTGAAACAATGAGAGAATGTGGTGTCAGAAAGTCCCAAAACCATGCTGTGGCCTTTCATGCTATGAGGACATGGAGGTCATGGTCTGGAGTCAGCAGGAATAAACTAGTTTTCCTGACTGAATATACCAGCAAATATCTATTTACATTGATCCTTACAAGTCTACTGCAATACTGTATGAAACAAGGTCCCAGTGTGCTCTAACAGTGTCATGGTGAGCACAAGGCCACCAGAACAATGGCCTTGTGGTTAGAGTGTCCGCCCTGGAACTGGGAGGCCGGGGTCAAAATCAGCTAATGATTCCCGAGCGGCAAGCCACAGCTCACCACTCCTTGGAGCTCAACTTGGAGCTCACTGCAAAAGCGGAGAACAAATTTTGCTGCGGTAATGTAGTGACAAATAATGCGACTTTGACTGGTGGAACACTGGACGCCATGCAATAATGCCCAACGGCACACGCTTGGTCACAAAACACTGGTCCTGTTGAAAATGAACTAGAATGCACGATTTGTTACTCCCCGTCTGTAAAGCCCCTTATAAGGAAGTGTCCTGTCACACCAGGGGAGTGGCAGACTGAGAGGCAACAGTCTTTAGACCTTGCTTGTTTACTTGTTTGTTTGCTTGATATCGTTTGTTATATTTATTTCCCAAGTTATAAACTTTAGTTTACTGTTCTTTATACCTGAAAGAACAATAAATGTTAATTTTGAGCCTGAACAAACCTTAGACATCCATCACTTACACCAACTTTACTGCAAGCGTCTTCAGTATTTTCAGTCTGCCCAAGAAGTGATTCACCCAATGGGACAACAGTGTTTTTTTTTTTTTTTTTTTTATCTTTTTTTTTTGTTTTTTTTTTGCGCAAAAGGACATGTGGCCACTACATTATCATTAACAGTTTCATACCCGTAAAAAGTTAATAATGCTCTTTATCGCAATACTGTACAGAAGTATCCCAATCGATTTAACATTGTTTTATTATGTAGCTTAGGGCTATTTCCCACATCAGCAGCCAGTATCAAGGGATTTTACAGATCACTACCTCCACCTCCTCCCAATAGTGCCACCCAAAAGTGTCATCTTGGGCACACAGCCAGTGTGTGACATAAGCAAAGGGACTTTTTCCTCGTCAACATTGACATGCACAACCAAAATGAAGCGTCACAAGTGTCTGTAAACACACATTGTGCTGCTTTAATTCTAAATGCACCTTAAACATTTACACCAGTGTCAGTGCTGCTGCATTCTCCTGCTGTAGTTAATGATGTCCAGTTCATCAGATCTGCTTCATATAGTTGTCAAACACATGGTGTCACTGTTGCCTTGGACTGCATTTTTTTTTTTTTTTTTTTACTGCCCGCTGTGTCAGAGCAGAACCCGTCCTTGCATAAAGGCATGACACTTAATGAGCTCAAATAATTCATTTATGCTTTAGGGATGAAGAAATATTTGCTTCTCTTATTCTCTCTGAAGTATAAATGCAGTACTTTATGAATATACAGTATGTTTCATAGAGTAAATACTTAATTTATCTGTCTATGCTTCATGAATTAAATAGAAATACATTATTCATTTACGCTTCATGGATGAAATGGTAATTTGTAATCTAGTGGATTAGTAATCAACGTTTAAGATCATATTGTGTGTGTGAGCATGGTGGGTGTGGTGGTTTACTGGACGCACCGAAAAATCTCCCTGTTAGTGAATCATGAGCATGTGTGAAGAAAGAAAAAATAAACTGTAGTAGCCTATATAAAAATCCAGTGCTACTCTTTCTAAAACAAAGTAATATCATATGTCAAAGAATTTGTTAGATAAAACGCAGTAGGAAACTTTAGATAAGCATACTTTTATATATTTTCTCAAGGAATGTCTTGAATTGAAGACCATACAAAGAGAAGGATATGGCAAAATGACGCACATGTACAATATAATTGTAGGGGAGGTTAAAAACAATCTATCCCTAGTCTTAATTGCATCTGGATTGAGTTTTTTTTTTTTCTTTTTTTTTTTTTTTAATCTTTCTCAGTTAATTCAAGTAGGTTGTCCACGCTGCACTTTAAAAAATAATAATAATATGCACTTTTTTCTAATTTCAATGCTGTATTGCACTTTGGTCAGACGTCACTGTTCATTTCATTGTCAAAGTATCTTACTCTGAGCAGTGACAATAAATTGAATCTGAATCTATAATTTGTTGTAGACACACAAATGTAGGCTATAGTTCATAATCAGACAATCATTAATGTTCTCTTCATTGATGGATTACTGTTCTCTTCTTTCTCTTTGCATGTAAACAAAAACACATGTGAAGTGTGTGTCACATCAAAAGTGGTGACCTACAGAAACCTGCACTTAGACTCATCACAGAGTTACCACAACATAATGCAGCAACGCATCATAGGCTATAGAAATAAGCTTATTTTTGCCACACTAGATATCATGACATTTCTATATATGGTATTTATCAAGACAGTCAATCAATCCAATTCTACTGAAGAGGCCTGACATAATTCCATTATGTTGTGACACACTACTGTAGCACATTAAGGAGCAAGCTGTTGGCGTTGTGCTGACATTTAACTTATGTTTGGGATAAACATGTCATGTTTTTATCATGAGTTCTGGTTGCACAGCATACAATCTGTAATGAGCCATGCCATGGTTAGGACAAAATGAATCTATCCCCGGTTTCACATTTTGGGCAAGTGGCTATAGCCTATAGCTGTTTTTAGCCAAAGGAGTGCTTCTCGAAAACAAATGCATGGAATTGACTCGGTCTCATGAAAACTCTCTGGTTAGACATATCACATCTCTCCTGCCATAGCAAGTTACTGGTAGAGTCTCTCTCTCTCTCTCTCTCTCTCTCTCTCTCTCTCTCTCTCTCTCTCTCTCTCTCTCTCTCTCTCTCTCTCTCTCTTTCTCTCTCTCGATAGATAGATAGATAGATAGATAGATAGATAGATAGATAGATAGATAGATAGATAGATAGATAGATAGATAGATAGATAGATAGATAGATAGATAGATAGATAGATAGATAGATAGACATGTCACAGGTTATTTTCAGATACTTTGTTTTATGATTTGTGAACAGCATAATTATATTGACGTCTTGAAAGAGCAGAACTGACATTATGGAGGTACAAGTCGATCAGTGACACGTTATGCTTTGTGCTATAGGGAAGTATAGGCAGAAATGCAGTGGCAACAGACCAGCTTTAAATCTATTTAAATATCCCGCTTAATATAGCTCAGTGGCACTCACAAAAGTTAACTAATTTTAACCCAGGTTACAGGTGCGCTGTACCGTTAGGCCCCGCAGCTGTCTGCCGTCTGCAGAAATCAATCAGCCCATGGAAAACAACACAGCCCATAGTATAGTAGAAAAGTTTGTCTCCCCACGTATTAGTAGTGCATGAATGCATGAGTGAAGTGTGTGTGCTGCATTTACAGTATTAACCAAATTGTTGAAACGAGTGCATCACTGCCAAATAACTCTTTGACTATACAATCATAATCAATAAAAAGGAGCAAAGTTTCCCACTCACGGTTTCCAACCGTCACGCATTGACCGTGAGACTAACGCATTTGACATCATTTACACGGTCACATGTCCCATGTCTCACGGCACTGTGCTAGTGTTGTCTATAATGTCTAATGGGCAAGTTTCTGTACCCGTTTGCGGGTTTCTCTCTCCAAATCTGGCAACACCGAGCGAGGCCAGACCAGAGCCAATAAAAAGAGTCGTGTTAGAAGAGTCGTGCTGTTGAGGCATTGAGGGGTCAGAAAAAGCTCTGGTTGTCCCATAGAGTTATATGGGTTGTCCCCATTCGTTGTCCCCATTCTACATACAAGTCTATGTAAAAGAGCCACCATAAGCGCCATTGGACTGGCCCCATGAAATGAACGGAGTTGTCGCAACTCTGTGTATACTCTAAGGCTTTAGCAGCCCAAACCGGTATGATTGAAATGTCAGCTACTGGATGAAGACCTGTTGTTACGGTCGCACGAGAAGTCGGCCCGCCGCGAAGTCGGCCCGAATCGTGTGGAGAGGTCGGGCCGCGGCTGTGGAGAGGTCGGGCCGCGGCTGTGGAGAGGTCGGGCCGGGGGAGTGGAGAGGTCGGGCCGCGGCTGTGGAGAGGTCGGGCCGGGGGAGTGGAGAGGTCGGGCCGCGGCTGTGGAGAGGTCGGGCCGGGGGAGTGGAGAGGTCGGCCCATGTCTGTGGAATAGTTAGTTACTTAATGAGCTAGTGTCAGCTGTTTTAGGCCCTTCCTTATTATTGTGCTCTTTTTAAGGCTACAACAGAATGTAGAAGATTAATTGTCATGTTGATCTAGTGAATTGACTGCTTTGTTTCCCTGGTCCAGCAAAAGTGATGTGATTGACTGATAATTGCTGAGGGTATGTTCACACTTGGACCCGAGGTGAAATTGCTTGCTAATGGCTTCAATAACTTTAAAGTAAAATTAACTCCAGACAACTCTGACATGATCAACTCTATGAAATAATTCCAACACTGAAGCCAATTTAACTCTAAAGGTGTTGAAATACACTTTGGGAGTTGAAATCAACTCTGAAATATGTAACCCTGAAATTTTAACTCTCCAATTTTTGCTGTGTACTGTTTCCCACAATTGGGAAATGAAAATTACGTAATTCAGATGTTTAAGTATAATGTAACATTATACTTGGGAGCTCAAAGTGTATAAAAGTGATTATTACATTATTCTTGTCTAAAGTTCCGTTTCCTTTCCTCAACCCTAGTCCTGCTGCAGTTTGGAAGAACACATCCACAATGTTTCAAACTGTTTTAAATATGTGTTATTGTCTAATTACTTTAACTCTGGTAAAGAGTGAAATATGTATTTATTCAACTCTGGGAGTTCAGGCATGTGTCAACCTGTTAGCCATTGCTATAGTCAAAACAAACATTTTGTATCCTAAAGCATAGAATGTATCCTTTAAGCCACATTACTGCAATCTGAAGCATAGATTTACATGAATTACTTCAATAACTTTAAAGTACTCTGGTAAAGAGTGAAATATGTATTTATTCAACTCTGGTAAAGATAAAACATTTAATTATTCAACTCTAGTTGAGAGTAAACCAGTATTATTGCACATGCATATGTCTTGATAATGGTTGATATGCAGTGATAATGGTGCCTATACATGTCTATTGTCATGACTTGATAATGGTTGATATGCAGTGATAATGGTGCCTATATACATGTCTATTGTCACAACAGCAAGACATATCAAGCATAAAAGACTTGATGATGGTTGGTATATGGCCTGATAATGGTTGATATGCAGTGATAATGGTGCCTATGCATGTCTATGATATGCAGTGATAAAGGTGCCTATGCATGTCTAATGGGCCGACTTCTCCACACCCCCTGGCCGACTTCTCCACACCACCTAGCCGACTTCTCCACACCACCTAGCCGACTTCTCCACACCCCCTGGCCGACTTCTCCACACCACCTAGCCGACTTCTCCACACCACCTAGCCGACTTCTCCACACCACCTAGCCGAGATCTCCGCAGTTTTGCTCGGTCCGAGTTCGCGGCGGCCCGAGATCTCCTGTCCCCGTTGTTACGTGAGGTAAAAATTCAGCTGAATTAATAATGGATTACATTACAAATATGCATGAATCATGGCAATGTTTTGATTTTGACAAACATCATTACCGTTAGGTTGCCATCATGGTTAGCAGCTTTTATCTGTGTTTACCAGTAGTGTGTGAAACTAAAGCATCACTGTCAGCAGACTATTAGCTGAAACAAATACTCCTTTAGCTTGTGATTTCCATGCCTCTAAGCTGTTAGTAAATGAAATTCCACGATCTTCTCAGGTATTAGGAGGACAATATGAGCTACCAGAAAAATAATTGGGTGTTTTTGATGAATCTATCTTGGTTAAAATGAAGTTTTAAGTCATAATGGGTTTGTATAGGATAGCGAGATACGCTAAAATGAACATCAAATATCTAAATAGTGAATGTAGTAACTTATAAAATGTCTGGTGTGTTCACATGAGACTGAGTAGTAGACCTTTTTTTTTTTTTTGTGAAATACCCCATAAACCAACAGCCTCTATTGACTAATTGCTAAATTAACTATTTCAATCCAGAGAAAAGGCAATGCTGGGCACTAACTAATGCACTAATTGCACTAATATTTACAGTATTATTTGTATGGAGATCCCTGTGAGCACTAAATGACTGTTTTTGTCGTGTCTTGGTTGAGTGTGTGTGTGTGTGTGTGTGTGTGTGTGTGTGTGTGTGTGTGTGTGTGTTTAAAAGGGAAAAGAAAATAAGCATGGATTGGTTGCTTTGCCATAGTAGGAATATTTATTTAACATTGTAGAATATTGGGATTTCTGTTCTGATACTGCAAGTTTAAAAGCAGCTGACGGTGCTTCAGTCTTGTTCTGGATAGAGGCTGTAAATGTGTGACCATTGACCACCACCTTCTTATGACAGCCACTGGACCCCAAAGGGGTGACTGTTCCTTGAAGTGTTGTTTAAGTCTTGTCATAGAGACTCTGTTTGATTGTGGAATTTGTGGCATTTAGCAAGGGTCAAAGGTCCCCTTTGTGACCAAAACTGGGAATGGTTGTCTATTATGAAGCCAGGAAAATAGATCTGTGGCTGGTGTCCCATGGTATACACTAACCAGAGAGGGCACAACGAGGCTGACATTGCATGGAGAACAGCTGGCAGGGAGGTGAAGACATCAGTCTTAAAGATTACAGATTATTGTTAAAATAGGCTAAATCCACCAAAAAAAAAAAACACATTTTTTTTCCCGCATTAAGACACTATTTTCTCACTCATGACATTTTCCATTTGTTTGCAACCCTGCCATAGGTAACCCATCATGTGGCTCAGGTCACACAGTCACAAATAGATCTGGCATGCTTACCGGCTGCTTGACAAACATGCCCATGATCACACCTCCAGCCGCAGATAATGGTGTCAGCATAATAAATAGTAGGTGACGGTCACTGACAAGTGACAAAATCATGTTCCAGCCATTCAAGCGTGGCTTGAACCAGTGGCGGCTGGTGGTTTTTCTCCAAAGGGGGGCGCTACAGGGGGTGTGTGTGTGTGTGTGTGTGTGTGTGTGTGTGTGTGTGTGTGTGTGTGTGTGTGAGAGAGAGAGAGAGAGAGAGAGAGAGAGAGAGAGAGAGAGAGAGAGAGAGAGAGAGAATAAAGTAGCTACCACTCCTTTTTCTACTCAAGAATAATAATAAAATACTGTAGTCTTGATTATGATCATAAAATACTTGATCATGACCATGATCCACTGCATTAGAAACGACAACAATAGTTGTTTTAATAAGTTAGCATTAGGCCTACCATTGACTGACTAATGCCAGCTCTTTGAAAATTACCTTATAAGCCATGCATATCCAGACCAGTAGTCCTACGTCCTCTTTAGATCTCGAGTCTGCTCAGTTCTTCTCTAATACATCTTTCTCTAATTGTCTTTTTTCGTACAATAGCCTATTAAGCTACTGTGTTTACACTCATTTTGTTCTAATCATTCATGATGCAGTTCGTTGTGACTGTCTATATTCTGTCTGTGTTGTGAGTGTAAACATGCAGAGTGCTGCCCCCGAATGGTCTGTTGTATTAAGTGCGGTTATGGGCGCTGCAAAACAGTGCACGCAGGCGTCTACATCCCTGTGTATTGAGTGGTAAGCAGTGGACCACGGCGCAGCAATCGACATGTATAACATGCGAGTGAATACTAGGCTACAGAGAGAATCAGGAACGTTACACATCGTAGAACATTTTTATCAATATTTGACATTTCTTGGCTTTATATTAGCCCCCTATTGATGGGCCGCCACTGGCTTGAACACCAACAATATAATGGTATAACAGATACTTAAAAAAAGGATCTCCAAGCAATTATTGCGTTTTAAATGATACATACCATAGTAAACATGCCAGTGTACATACCATAGTATGGGATTTGGGAACGATCAAAAACTGAGATCTAGCAAAAAAAAAGAGAGAGAGAGAGAGAGAGAGAGAGAGAGAGAAATCTAGGCAGAATCAAAAAGTGAGGTGTCTGGTAGTTTATACATTGCAGCAAAACTAACCCATAACCCATAGCTAAGGGACTGGTAGCAATTTAACTCGGCGGGGGGAGGGGGGGTGGGCAGAGGAGGGTGATATATAGGTTACTATATACTGTATAGGCTATGTATACTTCAATCAGAACGCAGCTCAAACTGTGTTGTCGTGTATAAACCATAGGAATAAAAAGTAGTGTGCATCTCTCTCTCTCTCACTAGTACTTGGATTATGAATAAATACTGACGTAAATATGATGTTAACTAATAGGGGAGAGTCATTTATGTTTGTTCGATCACTTGGGAAGGGTCCCTATTTTATTTAAAATCTTAAAATCAGGGGGAGGGGGACTTTTTATTGCAGTTCACGCAGATTTCCTCCAGGAGGGCCCCAAGGTAAATTGCGACCAGTCCCTGAACACAGTGGAGATTCATTTGGTGTTAAAGGACTCATCAAGGCTTCTTTTTGCCTGATCTTTGGTAATCTTCTTCCAAGCTGAAGGGATGTCAGCAGGTTTTGCATCGTATAGTTTGGCAAATTCATTGTTGAATTTCGTCATGACATATTTCCAGTAGTCGGATGCCTCGATGCTTTCATCTGGTTGAATTTTCCAGTTAGGAAAAATGTGTCTGTACTCTTTATAAGGGACAAGAGCCTTTTTCTCAGAAGAAATGATCACCTTCTCACTTGTCACTAAAGAAGAGCATACATCAGTAATGAGTTTCTGATTCCACATAGTCTTACATGCAGAAAGACCTCTTGGTCTGTGGACTGCGGCAAAGTGTTCTGTGTGTTCTTTACCTCCTGCATCACAAGGCACCTCACAGAATGGACACCGTTTCCCACATCCAAAGATTCTGTTGAACAGCACCTTCTGGGGTTTGACATCAAATAGCTTAAGTTTTGCTAGCGGAAGCAATGCTTTAAATGTCTTCTCAAGTCTTTCTTCCATTTCTCCCACAGACACAGTAAGCCAATGAACAAAGTCCTCTAGTTTTGATTTGTTCATGGTCAAGACAGTGTCCAGAGCATCCTTTGGAATGACCAGTTTATCACCAATTCCATTGCAAATATTTTGGACAAAGGTCTCCACAGTGTCGGTTTCCTTTTGAGCATTTGTGATAGCATTAGTTATGTATTTGATGCTTGTTTTTATTTGTTCTTGTTCCAATTCAAACAATTCAGGCCCAATTAAGAATTGTTCGACAATTTTGCCAAATATCCAGCGTCGAACAAACTCTTCATATGAAATAATGTATAGCACATATTCATCAAAGTCATCATTTGACAGCAAATCGCTCAAAAGGGAGTGCTGGAAGAATGACCGAGTGCTAAATTGTTTAGCATGTTTACCTGTCAGCATTGCATCAACAATGTCTGGACCCAAGGAACGGGTGACATAGTCTATCACTGCAGGTACCAGGCAGAGGGTTGTGAATTGGTCTGCTTTGTTACGACATTGATCTCGTTCATTGAATAAATCTTTGAAAGCAGAAAAGTATGTGTCTTTTTGTTTGTTTAGACAAACCTGTGGGTCATTATTCTGTCTGAAGTCATTGTGCATCTTCTGAAACTCTTGAGCTGCAATGCCACAAATGTGTTGTTTTAAGTGAACCTCAAACTCAATATCTCTGTTGTCACTCAACATGTTATCAATCTTATGTAGGATCTCTGAGGTGTAACTGTCATGGTAATTGGTTTTCTTTTCCACTTTCTCAGACACATACTGTGTGCAATCCTTTATAATCCTGTCAGCAAGAGTTTGTGCAGCCATATGTTTAGCAGAGGCAACCAATCCCTCTGGTTCCACTTTGAAGGGTTTGTTTCCACATTGTTGAAGAGTTTTTTCAGACAGTATTTCACAAGCATGACTTCCCTTTGACAACAGGTTCGACCTCAACTGGCGTTGAACTTCTTTGTAGACATCAATGTCCTTTAATCCTGTTAAGTTCAATTCACACACAGTTTGTTTCCACAGCTCATCAAATTGTTCATCTAGTGATGATGAAATCATATTTCTTTTAACATCAAGTTTACGGCATTCCTCAATTAACTTAAACACATTGTCATCGAGTTTCTTCGCAAAGTTTTTCTTCATTCCATCAAGACTCATCATCCCTCGTCTGATGTCAACAGCAGCTTCCAGTTGATTGCGTACAGAGTTCTCAATTTCTTTTCGGAGGCATTTTACACTGTTTGAGAACTCCTCTCTGTATCTCTCAACAAGATGGGCGTTTCCTTCTTTTTGCTTAAAATAGTCAGTTAGATGTTGAAGGAGTTTTGACTCCCATGTACCCAGCTCTTCCAATGATTCACTCATCAAATTAATCAGCAACTCTTCAATGTCTGATATATTGGATTCCACAGTTCCAAAGTTGGAAATCCTTGTTTCAGCTTGTGTAGCCCATGTGTGCATGTGTTTTTTGAAATTCCATTCTAATTCACTGGATTCGTTGCAAAGCTTCATGTAGGCATCGGCCACAAGGCTGTTTCTGAAACTAAAGATAAAGTTCTCATGTTGTACTGCAGTCCACAGGTTTTTTGTCCATTCCAGAAAGTCTAGTACTGTATTAGCAGATGACTTGCTGCTCCCCAAAATTTGCATTATATTCTTCTTGAACTCATAAACAGCCTCACTGTACCCTGCATTTACTGGTGCCATTGGTGGGTTCCCATGCCAGAGTCCAGGCATGTACCAGCTACCAGTGTCTGGATTGTATTCCATCACATCTGTTCTAAAGACTCAGAGGTGTGCCCCCAGTGGCTCCACTTTAGCACCCCCCGCAGGCCAGCTGCGGGAGCGCACCCTTCCCTCATGGTAATTAACCACCACCTGTGCGTGCAGAGACGCCAACAGACTCACTCATTGTGCATTGCCCTTCATTACAGTCACTGAGCTCCACCGTTGTGGTCCTGTACAGACTATCCTGTGCTTTATTCTTTATCCTGTGTGCGTCTTTGACGATTGGTGAGTTATGTTTGTCATGTTTGACCTGTTATAATACCTTGTATTATTGTTTGAGTGCTTTATGGGGTTTGGACAGTATGTATCTGTTTGTATGTCGACGGACGCTAGTCGCTATATGGTACTGCTACAACTACTAGGGATGTAACTTGGATTTCAGTGCATGTTGAATATAATGTCTGAATATGATGTCAAAGTGTTTTATATGTCTGCTTTGATGTTTACATGATTATTATTTCTTTGTATTGCAATTGTATATGTATACCTGATTTACATATATGTATATTTTCTGTTACCTTTTCAGAACCACACACACCCTAATACCTACCTGGGTATATCTGTATGCTGTGTTATGTGTCGTTACCCCTACCAACCTAGTAAAGTCTGACTACCCTACCACGTGGACTCTTTGTGTTTTTACGGACACACCAGGGCGAGTGTGAGCCCCAGAGTAACTAGCGCACCTATCCTACCTTCCTATCTTTCATTGTGGTCCTTCGAGCCGGATATTGTGCTTACCCTGGGTTACAATGGAGTCTACTGGTCCTGAGACTGCGGTCACTGAGCAGTCTGTACGCCCTAGACGTCAGACTCGACCCCCCAGATACCTTGCAGACTACGCCTTGGTACGACGTAGGTCTGCACCTGACTTACGATGTGTAACACAGCATACAGATATGCCAGGAGAAGAAGGAGTAGGAGTGGAGCCTGTATTGGACAGGAGGGAGAACAACCTACTGAACCTGTTGAACATGGCAGCAGCTGCAATGGACTCCCATCCCTCAGCTTCATCCAGTGTTCACGGCGGCTACCATGACACCGTCGAGGACATTGAGGAGCACCAACCTGTCTCCAGGCAGATCGAGAACCGTCCAACAAGCTCTGCGGAACAACAGGTCAGGTCGTCTGCTGCACCTGAGTCCAGAGAGAGAAGGATGACCAACTCCATTCCCACGCCTACAAATCAACAAGCAGCCTTGGCAGAGGGGCGGCACCATGCTCTATCAGCCCAAGCAACCGCCTATGCACCGGTGAGCAGCCGACCCCATATGGCGACGCAGCAGGAGACCGGCGCTGGACGTACCAGACCAGTGCCAGCTGCCAGAGGCTACAATCCTGCCACCTACGTGCCAGCTGCCAGAGGCTACAACCCCACCTACGGGCGAGGACAGTACGAGCCCACCGCTGAACAGGTACGGTACGATGCTGTATCCTACGGGAGAGGACATCGGGAACCAGTAGGACCTGAAGATGCCATGATGAACCAATTGGAGAGAATGATGCAGGAGCTGCAGACGATGAAGAGCTACATGACCTCCTCCTCTGCACGTCCCTCAGACCACGACCAGCTACAGCCACCTCAGAGCTATCCAGCTCAGGCTAACCTTCCTGCTGCAGGTACCTATCAGTACGGTCCTTATCCTGCACCACAGCTGCCTGAGCAGGGCTGGTCATCCTATCCGCCGCCACCTAGCGCGACGTCTCCCTATCCCTGGCACAATACACGTCCTCAGCCTCCCATGTATCCTCCGCCACAGCATGCCTATCCAAGACCTCCAATTCAGCCTCATGCCTTCGCAAGTACCCCTGCTCAAGCCCGTTCACCTCAACGCCACTCCCAGCTCGCGCCATTAGTAGAACATGAGTGGAGCTACCGTGGCCCGAAGCCCAGCATACCGTGTTTCGTCCATCGGGACCCTGGGGAATTCGCCCGACTGAAGATCGCCTTGGAGAATCTCCTGCCACCTGACAGTACGGAGCTCTTCAAATACCAAATCCTTGTGGATCACCTGAAGCTGGAGGAGGCATGCCTTATCGCCGACTCTTACCTGAATTCAGTGACTCCATACACAGATACGATGTGGGCGTTGAATGAGAAGTATGGGCAACCTCATATGCTGGCCTTGAAGAAGATATCCCAGGTAATGGATTCTCCAGACATAAGGCGGGGAGACACCGCAGCATTCGAGAAGTTCACCTTGCAGATCCGTGCCCTGGTGGGCATATTGCAAACCCTCGGCCCTGACGGTGACAACGAGCTCAAATGCGGCTCTCATGTGGCGAGGCTCCTGGGGAAACTACCTACTGAACTGCGTGCCGCCTTCCGCAGACACATGTGTTACAAACCTGGGAACATCTACACTCTCCCTGAATTTTCCCAGTGGCTCCAGTACGAGGCCTGGTGCCAAGGCTACGAGGAGCAGTCTAACGACAAGAAGGAGAAGCCTGTCTCCCACAAGCAGTCACAACGTAGAGAGCATTCTGCCCAGCCTAGGGCAGCAACCATATTCCACAACGCTGAGACTCCCTTGAAAGACCAACCTGCTCCATCTACCAAACCATCAGCTGGAGAGAAAGGCAAGAAGAACAAGCCTAAGCCGTTTTGCCCCTACTGCGACAGTAAAGAGCATTTCCTCAGTCAGTGCGACACCTTTAAGTCCTTCACAGTGGAGCAGATCACCAAATGGCTGAAGGATAACCAGCGATGCCCTAGATGTGGTCGAGCACACTCTCCTGAACAGTGCAACCTGAAGAAGCCCTGTAATATCTGTCAGGAGAAGCACCTTCAGATTCTGCACAACGTGAATGTGAAGGATAATCCTGCCAGAGCCGTTCAGTCAGTTCAGTATCTGGGCAGGCCAGCCGATTGCAGCCGTGTCTTCCTGAAGGTTATCAGGGTCCTACTACATTCTGAGAACCGCACCTTAGACACGTATGCGGTCCTCGACGACGGCTCTGAACGCACAGTGCTTCTATCTGCTGCCGCTGCCAAACTGGGCCTGCGAGGTACCCCTGAAGATTTGCCTTTGAGAACAGTTCGGCAGGACATTGAGGTCATCCATGGGGCCAACGTCTCCTTCAAGATCTCTCCAGTTGCTCAACCCCAACGTCTATACCACATTGTGGGTGCCTTTACCGCCGACAACCTGGGCCTCGCAGACCATTCCTATCCAGTGTCCGCCCTACAACGGAAGTACAAGCACCTGAGGGGTTTGCCCCTTGAGTCGTTCGACGGAGTCAACCCTCTGCTGCTCATAGGCAGCGACCAGACTCATCTAATCACACCGATTGAGCCAGTGCGCAGTGGACCACCAGGGGGACCTGCAGCCATCAAAACCAACCTTGGATGGACCCTGCAAGGCCCAGCCCGTGGCCTGCCACAGTACCGCCCGTCGCAGAGCTGCCTCTTTACTTCCACTAATCCTGCTACAACAGAACTTCTCCGCAACGTTGAGCGCCTCTGGCAGGTAGACCAGCTGCCTTTCCGCAACGAGAAGCTGGTGACACGTTCAAGGGAAGATCAAGAGGCCATCGCGCTCCTGGAGAACAAGACAGTACGTGTCAACGTTGATGGAATCTACCGCTATGCCACGCCCTTGCTCAGAAGGAAGACTGCGCCTCACTTCCAAGCCTCTCCAGAAGCGGTGATGCCGAGTCTGAGGAGCACCGAGCGGCGACTCATGAAGGATCCTGACAAGGCCGCGGCCTATGAGGCTGAGATCAGCAAACTTGAAGCTGCAGGCTCAGTCACCAAGCTTGCTACTACGGAGATTGCTGACCAGAAGGAATCGTGGTTTATACCCCACCACATGGTGTCTCACAACCAGAAGAATCGCATCGTCTTCAACTGCTCCTATGTGTACAAAGGTCTGAACCTCAACGATGCCCTACTTCCTGGTCCTACCCTTGGTCCATCTCTGCTTGGAGTGCTGCTACGCTTTCGCCAACACAGCGTCGCCATTAGCGGGGATATCAAGGCGATGTTTCATCAGGTCCGGCTCCTGCCTGAAGACAGACCCCTCCTGCGGTTTGTGTGGCGCGATCTGAAGAGAGACATGCCTCCTGATATCTACGAGTGGCAAGTGCTACCCTTCGGCACGACCTGCTCACCCTGCTGTGCCACCTTCGCCCTCCAGCGGCATGTCATCGATAACAGCAGCCCAGATGAAGACGTCAGATTCTCCATAGAGAGGTGCTTCTACGTCGACAACTGCCTGCAGAGCTTGCCATCAGTAGAGGAGGCCAGACAGCTGGTGGACAAACTACGAGCTCTCCTTTCCTCTGGGGGCTTTGATCTCAGGCAGTGGACCAGCAACGATCCCTTGGTGGTCAGTCACTTGCCACAGGAAGCGCTCTCTGGCAGCACAGAACTCTGGCTCTCTCAAGACCGTGTAGACACGCAAGAGACCACCCTCGGCCTGCGATGGCATTGCCCTTCTGATGTCCTCGGCTACAAACAACGGCCCATCGACCATGGTCCACCTACGATGCGGAATGTCTACCGCGTGCTCGCTAGCCAGTATGACCCTTTGGGACTCCTCCTTCCCTTCACTACGAGGGCCAAAGTTCTGGTTCAACGGCTCTGGGACAAGCCAAGAGAATGGGACGACCCGCTGCTTCCTGAGGAACTCTTGGCAGCATGGAACGCCTGGGTGACCGAGCTCTCTTCTCTGCCCATGATCAGCCTGCCTCGCTGCTATGTTCCTGCCCAAATGGACCATCCTGATGTAACCCATGATGTCCACATCTTCTGTGACGCCTCCGAGCAGGCCTACGGCTCGGTGGCTTACCTACGCACTGAAGGTCCTGCCGGTAACATCAACCTGGCCTTCCTGATGGCTAGGTCAAGGGTCGCACCACGAAGGCAACATTCCATTCCTCGGCTGGAACTCTGCGCTGCGCTTACTGGGGCCCAGCTCGCCAAGTTGCTGAAGAACGAGCTCACTCTGCCTATCCGAGAGACCGTGCTCTGGACCGACTCGACAACAGTGCTTACCTGGCTGCAGTCCGACTCCTGTCGGTTTAAGGTCTTCGTGGGAACCAGGATAGCCGAGGTGCAGGAACTCACCGGCTCTGAACCCTGGAGATACATCAACTCGGCTCTCAACCCTGCTGACGATCTGACCAGAGGCAAACCATTGGCTGACCTGGCCGAACCCAATCGATGGCGTGATGGACCGCCCTTCCTGTTGCAGCCACCAACGGATTGGCCCAAGTCTCCGGTGGGTGAGTCAGTCAAGGACACCTCAGAGCTGCGTCGATCCATGTTCTGTGGGTTGACCTCTACTCATCCAGACCTAGCTGTGCCAGATCCCGACAAGCATGCCACCTGGAAAGATCTGGTCAACGCCACAGCGGAGCAGCTTCACGGGGCGGCCGGCCAGGGTTCATCACCTTCCGCAACCACTTACCGACATGCCGAGAATCTTATCCTGCAACGAGCTCAGATCGACAGCTTCCCTGATGACTACTCTCTACTGCGGGCAGGCAAGCCTGTGCCTACTACCAGTCGTCTGATCACCTTGTCCCCTGAGTTCGAGACCGCCACTGGGCTCATCAGAGTCGGAGGCCGACTACGCCGTGCAGAAGAGCTCGATCCCTCAGCAGTACATCCTGTCGTTCTGGATCCACACCACCGAGTTGCTACGCTGTTGATCAGAGACTTCGACTGCCGGCTACACCATCCAGGGCCTGAACGAGTCTTCGCTGAGCTCAGGCGCACCTTTTGGATTCTACGAGGACGCGAAGCCATCAGGAAGCAACAGCACTCCTGTCCAGAGTGCCAAAGATGGAGAGCTAAGCCTTCAGCTCCGTTCATGGCTGACTTACCACCTGCCCGACTTCGCCTGTTCAAGCCGCCTTTCCACTCCACTGGCATGGACTGTTTCGGGCCCTTCCAGGTGAGCATAGGACGCCGGACGGAGAAGAGGTGGGGCCTTATCTTCAAATGCCTCACAACACGAGCTGTGCATCTGGAGCTCCTGACTTCCATCGACTCTGACGCTTTCCTCATGGCTCTTCGAAGGTTCACTTCTCGCCGTGGGACCCCGGCTGAGCTCCTGTCAGACCAGGGCACCAACTTCCGTGGAGCTGAGAAGGAGTTGGCTACAGCCTTCGCAGAGATGCACCCTGATTTGAAGGAGACCCTTGCACGGAACCACAGGATTGAGTTCCATTTCAATCCACCAGCTTCACCTCACTTTGGCGGAGCATGGGAACGTGAGATTCGTTCCGTTAAGTCCACACTCCGAGCGACGATCGGGGCGCAGACTGTCACCGAAGAGGTTCTCCGGACCGTCTTGATCGAGGTGGAAGGGATCCTGAATTCGAAGCCTTTGGGCTATGTCTCCTCGGACATCTCTGACCTCGACCCTATCACCCCGAATCACCTTCTGATGGGGCGGCCTAGCAGTTCCCTACCTCCAGTGGTCTACCCGCAGTCAGAGCTCCTGAGCCGGAAACGCTGGAGGCAGAGTCAAATCCTGACCGACCACTTCTGGTCCAGGTTCATCAGGTACTACCTGCCAAGTCTGCAACCTCGGCCGAAGTGGCAGAAGTCAACTGATAACCTCACCGTGGACACAGTTGTGATGATGGCAGACCCCCACTGCCTCGCGCGCTCTGGTCCATTGGCCGTGTCACCAAAGTGAACCCGGGCGCAGATGGGAAAGTCCGGTCAGCGGAAGTGAAGATCGGAGATCGCCTCTACACACGTCCAGTCGTCCGACTCATCGTTCTTCCTGAGCTACCTGATGACTGCCCTCCACCTGACGATTCTTCCCAGCCTGATCTTTAGGAAGCACAATTGCTACTCAATTGTGGGGGCGGCTGTTCTAAAGACTCAGAGGTGTGCCCCCAGTGGCTCCACTTTAGCACCCCCGCAGGCCAGCTGCGGGAGCGCACCCTTTCCTCATGGTAATTAACTACCACCTGCGCAAGCAGAGACGCCAACAGACTCACTCATTGTGCATTGCCCTTCATTACAGTGACTGAGCTCCACCGTTGTGGTCCTGTACAGACTATCCTGTGTTTTATTCTTTATCCTGTGTGCGTCTTTGACGATTGGTGAGTTATGTTTGTCATGTTTGACCTGTTATAATACCTTGTATTATTGTTTGAGTGCTTTATGGGGTTTGGACAGTATGTATCTGTTTGTATGTCGACGGACGCTAGTCGCTATATGGTACTGCTACAACTACTAGGGATGTAACTTGGATTTCAGTGCATGTTGAATATAATGTCTGAATATGATGTCAAAGTGTTTTATATGTCTGCTTTGATGTTTACATGATTATTATTTCTTTGTATTGCAATTGTATATGTATACCTGATTTACATATATGTATATTTTCTGTTACCTTTTCAGAACCACACACACCCTAATACCTACCTGGGTATATCTGTATGCTGTGTTATGTGTCGTTACCCCTACCCCTAAGTAAAGTCTGACTACCCTACCACGTGGACTCTTTGTGTTTTTACGGACACACCAGGGCGAGTGTGAGCCCCAGAGTAACTAGCGCACCTATCCTACCTTCCTATCTTTCAACATCTGTGAAGTTCTTGTACTCCTCCTTTTTCTCCATCTTGGCAGCAGCTTGAGTCATCTCATCCAACTGTTGCAACAAAAGACGTCTGTCCCGCTGGTTCTTGTCTTTAGCTGATACATCTGACACATTCTGATGAACAAACTGACAGTTGGGCATCTTCCCCACTTCTTTCATCCTGAGGAAAGCGTGGACAACGATTTGCAGGATGTCTTTCATCTCTGCTATATTCTCCATTGCAATGTTGATTATAGTGACATCACTAAGCCCTACAACAAGTGTTGCAAGCTCATTGTCATGCTCATAGCTATCATCCAATTGTGCAAGTTCTGGTGACTTCAGTCCTTCAGTGTCAAGGATTAGCACAAAGTCACAGTTCAGAACACTTTTGAAGTTTTCTTCCACTTTAACAAGCAACATGAAGGCACCTCGAGTGCATCGACCGCTGCTGACTGCAAACTGCACTCCAAACATGGTGTTAAGGAGTGTGGACTTTCCTGTGCTCTGAACTCCAAGAACTGTTGTGACCAGGAGTTTGTTCTTCTGCCCTACCAAGACATTTAGCTGAGTGAGAACATCCTTTACCCATCTAAGAGGAATGGTTGATGCATCACCATCCATCAACTCCATGGGAAATCCTTCAAGGAGCAATTCTGCACACAATTTGGGGAGTTCACATAGCTGTTGACGTGATTTAGAAGTTTCTGGAAGGGACATTGCACACTCATAGAGCTGACCCATTTCACGGAAAAAGTGTTCAATACCCAGAGAGCAGTTGGAAAACTTTCTATCAAACTCTTTGATTTCATCTTTGTTGCCGGAACTCTGACATTTTTTCGAACTCTTAGGTTTCTGTGTATAGTTTTCATGGAGAAGTTTTTCTCTTGACAGGTTATCAAGGTTCATTTGCATCCACTTAAAAAAATAAGACCTCTCTATCTTTGGTCTTGACAATGCGCTTATGAAGTTGGTCATGGCTTCTGACATGCCATGCTGCTTTTGTTGTTCTCTAAGTTCTCTTTTCTTTTGTCGGAGTTCACCTTTGTAAGTTTCGAGGCTTTTTTCACCCGCGTTTTGAAGCCTGAACTCCTCCTTTGTCAAACGAGCTAATTCTTTCAATATATGTCCTTGCAGGGGAAGCTGATTTTCCTTGTACTCGACAATGTCTTGTATGCCTGAGGTGATGGCGTCTGCATTTCTCCTGGCATTCTGACATGCTGGGGAGTCCTCATCAACTGCAATGTTAAGTTGTTTAGCAACAGCAGTCATGTTCTCCATTTTCATTCTAACCTTTGAGCTGTTTATGACATTGCTCACTTTGTTTCTCAGCTGTTTGACAAAGTCTGCATCATTCATATTTTCAGTCTTTATAATGAAGTTGTTCTTATTCAAGTTAAACTTCCCCGCCACTTGTTTAATGGCATCAAGACTGAAACCTTTTCCCTGTGTGTTACCAACCAAGAACAGTTGTGCTTTGTTGTTTTGGCTGGTCAGTAGTTTGTACTGAGAGTCCAAGTTGTCAAAGAACACAAAAACAGCTGCCGATGTCTGGCAAAGGAATTCATATTGTTGTTGAAAGGATTTGATGTCCCCCCGGAGGTTAGCTATGGTTACTGGCTCTCCGAAAATGTCAATGTTAGTGTTTCCACATGGAAGATAATAACTCATTTCAACCAATCCATCAGATATCTTCTTTGTACAATCACCACCTTCCATGTCTTGGTGAATGAATGTGTCATGTTGGGAATTACTCAGTAGATCATTAAGAATCTTTGACTTAGACATGGAGCACTCGCCCAGTCTTACAAATGACACCATTGGAAGTTCAGTGAGAACAATTCTGTCTTCAATAAAGCCTTTCGGACCTGAAATTGAACGAGGTTTGCAATTTTTAACGATGTCTCTCATGGCCCAAAGCATGAACTCACACTGACCTGTTTCACAATTAGGAAGCAGCAGCGGCAATGAAAACTGACACATGGACATTTTCAACGCCATTTCCTGCTGGAGCAAACCATCAGAGCACAGAAAAAGAGCAGTGACAATGTCTAAGGGGTGAATTATATCAGAGCCTTGACTATCTAGCAGACTATCAAGATCAAAATCTGTGTCAGAGGAAGCATCACTGTTTGGTTCAGTTAGTGGTGAACATTTCACATTCCTCGCTGTTACATTGACCATCATTAACTTCTTCAGAAAATGCCATGCAAGATCTTTATGACCAGTTGCAGGTTCATCTGTAATGGTCTTCTTATCAATCTGGAGTATTGTGCTCAAGGATAGCTTCTCTGTGTAGTGATCCTCCAACCCCAGATCTCTCAGAAATGACTTCAAATCACGTGTTGTCTGAACAGTGACTGTACTGCTTTCCTTGCTCCTGCCAGCTGCACCGCATTCACATGTGACTTTAACTGCATACTCTGTCATTGGCTCAAGGCCAGTAATTATGGCCATTTCAGTTTGTGATGCCATTTTGTTCCATTGCTGTTGTTCAGTGGATACTTTAGCATACTCTACACTGTAGCTCTCCACAGTCACCCCTTCTCCAATCTCAGTGGGTTTCTCCCATGTAACTGATAGTTCATGTGAGTTTGGTGAAACTTGAGGTTTTCCTGGTGGACTTGTGGGTAAAGTTTTCATGGAATCACTGACTTCACTGACTGGCCCTCTGCCAACTGGACACACTGCTCTGTATCTGAACACATAGTCTGTGTTAGGAGACAAATTGGAAACAGTAACTTCATCAGTTTTGGATGCTGTATGTTGGTGCCATTCATCTTGTCCAGTGACACAGTACTCAATAGAGTAGTGGCTGACATGTTCTGCTCCAAATGGCAGCGGCTGCATCTTCAGTGTCACACTGTTATGGGTTGTGTCACATGATTTAAATTTCTCAGGCTTTGAAGGTGGTTGAAAATTATCATTGACCAACTTCCCATCTTCATAAAGGTAGATGCTTGCTCCCTTATGACTACCATTTGTTGTAGCTGTTATGAGGAACTCAGTATTGTTGTTTTCTTTGTTGGCCTCTGAAAAATCATTGAACAGCTTTGTTCTATTCCTCACTTCTCTTTGTTCTGAGAAGTGCCATGGTTCCTCTTCTACATGCGTTGTAGTGCTCACTAGTTTGAGAAGGTAGCTTGACAAAGCTGACAGATAAGGTTCAGAGGTTTGCAGTGATGTGAAAGCAAAGCATACAACATGATGAGTATCTGAATTGAGGATTGATTCCAATTCATTGTAGGAGACAATCTTTGTGTTTTTCATCTTCTTGATGCAGGAGTTTATGGTGTTTATTTCTCTCTCTTTGCAGTCCATCCACTTGGTCAGGTCTTTGCTGTTGAAAGGAGTCATGTGTCTTGCTTCTAGGAAGTCTATGAGCACACGCTCCTCTTCCTCACCTCCTCTGATTAAAGGAAGTATATTGGCCACATTTTTCTGGAACTCCAACTTGTACTGTTTGCAGTGCTCTTTGAAAGTCCTCAGCTTTTCGCTAACCTGTGGGAACTGTTGAGCGACTGGTCGTTTCAGTTCATCGTTGCACTTCATCACTATTTCGCTGAAGTACTCCAGCACACTTTGAGCTTCCGTCACTAATCCACTGCTTATCTGACGGACGATTTGAGCAGCAGAAGAGTCTAAATCTTTCAGAGGCATCAGCCAGACCTTCAGTGGTACAGCATTCTCTCCATTTGGACCCAGCAACTCTGGCAGGCTTTGGTAGACTTGTATTGCGTCTTTAAAAGATGCTGGGTTTTTGTGCAGTGAGAAGTCACCATGGAATTTGCAGGTGAATTTCTCTACTTTTGCAATATCTGTGTTTTCCATTTGTAGAGACCCATGGCCGCCTAATGTGACTTCCGGAATCTTTTGGATTGCTGCTTCCATGACTCCTTTAATGTCTTGGTGAGTCTTTGTATCAGAAAATTCACGGTCAAATACAAAGAATGCTTGTGCCCCATAAAGGATACCTGTCACCACATGTGTTGCTGTGCCTGAATCAAAGACATCTGGATGTTTCACATTGCCTCTTCCAAGATGATTCATGGACAGTTGTTGGAACTTTGTGGTAGCTTTATACTTTAATGTTACTCTGGCCTGATTTTTTGATTTCTTAGAATCATTGAGATATTTAGCAGATCCCTCAACTTTTACCAGATCACACAAGAAACTTGCTTTCAAGGATGCTTCAACTTCCAGTGCTGAAGTTTTGTCGTTGATTGATTCAGATGCTACTATCTCAAATTCAGTGCTGGGCTGAGGTGTGACCTTTGCCTTATTTTCCAGAACTTCATTATCCCACAACGTAAGACCTGCAATTGAATGAATAGATCAATTACTTAAATAGTGCTTTCCCTTTTACTTTACACTGCTGTTGTTGCCTGTACATCTTACACCTACATCTGACCTTAGCCTTGCTGTGCAATGTATCCTAATTTAATATAATTTGAAACACTTCTCAAATTGTCTGTCTTTTGATTCTTAAAGGACCAATTATTTGAAGAAGGATTGAAAAGTGGTGGAGCTGTCCTTTAATAGATGACTGAAAAAAGCTTCATTTGAAATAATTACATTAATGTAAGTAAGCTGCATTCACAAAATGCTTAGTTCAGGGGATTCTTAATACACTTCCACGTTTACACCCACTTCCTTTCTCCTTTCTATCACAGCATTTTAATGACGTGCACAGAACAGCTGGGAGTGATAGTTCACAACTGACAGTCAGGCTGATCATGCAGAGAAAATCATTAGAATTAGAATCATTTGAATGTATTCTTACATTACAATACAAATACTGTGTCAAAAATATAAAAATACAAAATATGAGAAATGTATTTGAGATACAGATATGTATTTTGTATTTAAAAATGCATGGAATACATACATTTGATTTCTGGTGTGATCATAGATACATTCTTAACACACTTAAAGGTAGGGGAAGTGATTTGAAATTCATGGTGTAGTACCAGCCTGGTGCACTAGGGGCCCCCAAAAGTAGCTACACTATGTGAACCTGCTGCTCTCTCCTGATTGGAGGAGAATTGTGGTGACCTGGGGAACTTTTATTAGCTCCTCTGCTAACATGGGGGAGGGGGAAACTCCATATGTGGTTTCCACACCGTATAATAGAGCATTTTAACAGAAAAAAAATATTTTTTGGGTGATATCTGACAAAAGTGAAATCACTTCCCCTACCTTTAATACCTCCTTTAACCATGATAGTGCCGCATTTCAATGATGATTAACTTTAGCTTGATGTCACAAGCAAAGGTAAAAATGTCGAAACGTAATCATTGCAGTTTGTTAGTTAGAACCAATAACCTAGTAGCATTTAGGCCATGGATTTAGAATTAATAGAGGCAAGTTTTGCCAAATAATCTAAAATATCTAGCTATATATGTGCCTTTTCCCCCTCTACGTTGCTTCTACAATGGGGGGGGGGGGGGGGGGGGGGGGGGTGAGGCAGTGTTTTAGCCAATCACAGCACAGGGGTCTCCAGCAGATTACTAATGAGCCAAAGCAGCCAAGGCTGCTCTACCTAGGGACTAAAGAGGCCATTGTGTATGTAAAGATCTCTTGTCCTACTCGCGCTTCCCCTCAAGACAAGACCGCTGACAACCAACCATATAGGCCTATGGGTAATTCATGAAGTCCCCATAGTATAGGCAGACCATTTTGTAAATGCAGCTTAAAAAACTATACAAAAAATCTTCACCTGTGACCACTTATGGCAAATTAAATAGAGTCTGACCATTTGATAGTTGATAGAGCCATAGTTAGAAAACAGGACTGGCTTAAGTATCATGGGCAGACAAATAACATGATGTACATGTATCTGGTAATAATGAGTCTTATAGACAGTCATATAACATGGTATACCTGGTACCAGTGAGTCTTATAGACAGTCATATAACATGGTATACCTGGTACCAGTGAGTCTTATAGACAGTCATATAACATGGTGTACCTGGTGAGTCTTATAGACAGTCATATAACATGGTATACCTGGTATCAGTGAGTCTTATAGACAGTCATATAACATGGTGTACCTGGTACCAGTGAGTCTCAGACAGTCATATAACATGGTATACCTGGTACCAGTGAGTCTTATAGACAGTCATATAACATGGTGTACCTGGTACCAGTGAGTCTTATAGACAGTCATATAACATGGTATACCTGGTACCAGTGAGTCTTATAGACAGTCATATAACATGGTATACCTGGTATCAGTGAGTCTTATAGACAGTCATATAACATGGTATACCTGGTACCAGTGAGTCTTATAGACAGTCATATAACATGGTGTACCTGGTACCAGTGAGTCTTATAGACAGTCATATAACATGGTATACCTGGTATCAGTGAGTCTTATAGACAGTCATATAACATGGTATACCTGGTATCAGTGAGTCTTATAGACAGTCATATAACATGGTGTACCTGTTACCAGTGAGTCTTATAGACAGTCATATAACATGGTGTACCTGGTACCAGTGAGTCTTATAGACAGTCATATATCCCTGGTACCAGTGAGTCTTATAGACAGTCATATAACATGGTGTACCTGGTACCAGTGAGTCTTATAGACAGTCATATAACATGGTGTACCTGGTACCAGTGAGTCTTATAGACAGTCATATAACATGGTATACCTGGTACCAGTGAGTCTTATAGACAGTCATATAACATGGTATACCTGGTACCAGTGAGTCTTATAGACAGTCATATAACATGGTATACCTGGTACCAGTGAGTCTTATAGACAGTCATATAACATGGTATACCTGGTATCAGTGAGTCTTATAGACAGTCATATAACATGGTATACCTGGTATCAGTGCATCTCGTCTACAGTCATACAGCATGCCCAGACTGAAAGGTCGACCAAGAGCAGCCAGCTCCATAGTTGGACCACCGTGGGGGTCCATGGACCACTCTGCAAGAAGGAAAATGTAATTAATGCATATAGTAACAGAAGTATTATACGTGGTAATGGTAGTATTAAACCATTAATCCATCTATTTTCATCTGAACTATAGAGATCTGTAGGACACTGTGACCAGGGCCGTCGCACCAAATTCTGGGCCAAATAATAATTATAATAAATATAAATAAAAGCTTATTAATCCAAGCTTTGGGCCCCCCTAAAATTGTCTAACTTTTACGAAAAGACGCCAATGACTGTGACTACCTTTAAACTTTTCATATTACATGAAGTAGTCATAGCTGGGTAAAAATAAACAAATTAAAAAAAAATTATATATATATATATATATATATATATATATATATATATATATATATATATATATATATATATATATATATATATATATATATATATAGGGAAATGGAATGGTGCAGAGATCATATATACTGTGATCTAACATTTTTAGCTTAGAATCCCAGAGTTGTTATCATTTGTAAATTTTGAAACGGCTGCACGAAAGGCTTTCAAATGTTAGATTTCATGTAGTTTGCATTCTGTTTCTAAATTAAAGGGATTTTAGACTGGCCTAACCTGAAATTATTTTGGCCTGGGGGGGGTGGGATGCCGGGAGATTTCCATGACAGATGAGCTGATCTGATTGGATCTCACCAACGTGTCATCATCTCCGGCCCCTCCCCCTACCACCCCTCCACTGCTGCGCTCCAGGTCACTGAGGCCAAGTTATTATAAGCTGTTAGTTTTTAACAAGTTATTGATGATAACTTATTAATATTAACCTAGTTATTATTAAGTGCAGTGTATTGTTACTAGAAAATAGAACATCTCCAACCACCCCTCACCAAGGACCCCTGGGTGACCAGATTGCTGGATAATTTAGAAAACAACTGGGCAGAGCCACCAAGCAATAAAGAACAGGCAAATAATAATATTATTAATAATAATAATATTAATAATATTCAGGATACCTAATGAGCCCATGAAAAACACTTTTATGCTAAAGTTCTTTGGTAATGGTGGTATAGTCAAATCGCCCAGCCATAATGTACATTCTCTAATCTTTATGAGTCTTAGGGCTCCATTTTCGTTACCGCTAAACCCCTTATCCCTTAACTTCTTTGCGTGTTTTAAACTATTTAAAAAAAACATTCAGTAGTTCAAATGTAAAAACAAAATAAGGGATTTGGGATAAGGGGTTTAGCATGAAATGAAAATGGAGCCCATAATGTTTTACCTTTATGATGTTAACACTCAGACTGGAGCTTCCATCTTAGAACGTCTGGATTGTAGAGAGTTAGGATGAGACCCAGAATGACAGCAACACTGTAAACAAACAATACAGAGGAGAAACATTAACATACAAATAACCACAACTATGAACTATGGACTGTGCACACGCATTTGCGTGTGTGTGTGTGTGTGTGCGCGCGTGTGCGTGCGTGTGTGCGCACGTGTGCGTGCGTGTGTGTAGTAGGGCTTTAACCAAAAAATCGATACATCGATGCATCGATTAACATAACACGTGTCGACTCCAAAAAGCCCGAGTCGATAAGTTGTTTTTTTCCCTTCCTCCGAAGGAAAGGAGTAAAGAGGAGGAATTACAGTAAATATTTACCTTTGTTTTCCCCTTTTTTCTTTCTCTGTGTGTGCGACGCGTGTGTTGTGTATATAATTCAAATGTAATATTGGTTACTGTCACTCACGGACAGAAGTCTCCTTTGATGTTTCCTTTGCAACTCTATCGGAGTTAAGCTTTAATTACCAATCTTATGCAGCTGCATCCGCGCTCTTGCGCTCTGGGCGCGCGCGGCGTTCCAGCTGATCATTACGTACATACACGGATCAGATCGAACAGCAAACAGTGTCAGAGGAATACAGAACTTTATCAACCAACACCTCCCCGTGCTACAGCGACCGTCTTGTTCTTCGTTTCGCATTAGGCTGCGCACGGAGTGACGGGACGCATGCTTCTGTCCGCGTCATTCTCATTAATTTACTGAATGAATCATAAAAGAAAAGCGGCGCGGTGGTGGTGTTGGAGGAGGAGGAGGAGGCGGAGGCTACATGTAAATGGATCGTATTCTGCGTTCTAACGTGTGGGCTGCTGCGTATTGATAATGTTATGTGTTTTTATGGCTGGCCTGGGAGTGGACGATGTGCAGCTGTGTGCCAATATTGCTTGCAATATTGCAATATAAGCTTGCCACATGCGCCATGCGTAGCCTCGCGATGTGTTTTGGATAAGCACTGCGCCGGCATATAGCGGCACCATTTGATCCCCCCCCCCCCCCCCCCCCCCCCCCTCGGGGAACCACCACGATGGACCCCCCCCCCCCCCCCCGCGCCATAAAACGATAAATCAATACAACTTCGACTTGACTGTCTGACAAGTCGACTTGAAAAAATCTCAAGTCGTTAATGCCCTAGTGTGTAGTACAGCCACTTGCTGTGTTTTGCTATTGTTGTTACAATAGGCTACACATCCAAACAGGTATGACAGGTAGCTGACAAGACAGAGGCAGGTCGAGTGTTTTTGTAGTAACAGTACAGCAATTTTGAAATAAAAATCCACTTGTATTCTGTCTTTAATTAATGCCATTTATTGCACTTTGTCCTAATTGTAATAATTGATTCTACACATTATATGTGATAATAGCCTCACGCGGTGCACTGTATTGTGTTATTCTATTATTGTGACTCGCAGATTCAGTGCCAACTCTGCTGAAAATGTTACTATTCTGTAGTGTTCGTGGTCGTTTACACCCGCACTATGGTGAGGGGGCTAAAAATGATTTGCATGGGGGAACTCATGGGGTTAATCTGGCCCTGAAAGTACTCCCAACCCTGGCTATCTCCTGAACATGACAGATATGTTATTATAATGATACTGCAAATGTTCTAAATTACAATGTCCGTATAAAGGGTTTTACATGTGATCCCTGCCTACTTTCACATACTGATCTCATCATAACACTTATCATAATAATGCGGTGTTGGGAAATATTATTTGCACCAGTGGCCGTATATGTTTCCACACACAAATACCAGTTCACGAGGACGTCCCAGGAGGACTGTACAAAAAGTCACTTTCTGTGAAAAATCAATGTCCTTTAATCCACACAATGCCAAAATATATCTTAATTGCATCGCAAATCAATTTCCCTCACAAAACTTTGCTCTGGACTGGAAGATTGACACACATGACCACAGCTCTAAACTATGGACTGAAAGACAATTGACATTTAGGAGACAGAAACCAGATGGGAGTGATTGGAACATGTATTCACGCCAGCCTGGATAGAACAACAAAACTATTACGCATTAGGGCAGGAACGATGCACAGTGCTCATATGAAAGACATACAGTATCTAGGCTACGCATCTGGCAAGGTGCTCACAGCGCAGCACAATGGCGATTCTGTAGTTCTCTGACACTGTGCAGTTCGATCGGATCCGTGTACGTATATAGTTTGATTTTGGAAGATTTTTATTGACTTGTATTAGAGAATCAATGAATTTATAAATCAATGTTTTGTTTAATGCCTTATTATGCATGAACTGTTATAGATAACAGTTTTGCTTTATATTTAGAACCATTTAAACGTAACAATGACCTAAATGCAAATACTAAACCCTGCATGTAATATACCAATATAGTAACTGTCCACCACGTATGTGATGTATTCAACTTCATTTATAACCTTTTTTTTTACCCAGTATACCGATTGGCTAAGCTTATTGATTATTAGGGCCCGAGCACTGCAAAGCAAGTGCGAAGCCCTATTGATTCCGCAATGTTTATTATTAGGGCCCGAGCACTGCAAAGCAAGTGCGAAGCCCTATTGAAACCGCAATGTTTGTTTCTTATTATTCCCGAGAATGAATCGCGTTTTTCGGCCGCATAACGTTGATGAAAAGTTGCGAAAATTGGCAAGCACGTTACTAGTGCGAAAAATTTACGTATGGTAAAATTGTTAGAAGTGGGCGTGGTCTAATTGCGCAACAGCGCCCCCTAGAAAACTTCGTGCCTCAAGCCCCACCATACGGTTTGACGTGCATCAACGAAAATCGGCACGCACCTGTATCATGTCGCAACTTAAAAAAAAGTCTCTTGGTGCCGCGTCCGAAACCGAACAGGAAGTCGGTTATTTCAAAATAAAGGCTGCGTTTTGGTGCAATTTAGGCCATTTCCACATGTCGCATTTTGGCGAACTTGTCGGAGCAGGGGGGTCCGTTCGGAAAAAAAATCGCTCGGCAAGCAGAAAAGACGTTGACGATGAAAAGTTATTAAAATCGTGAGTTTTCGTAAAACGGCGCCACCGTGGCGGAGCGCCAAACTTTGCCGCCAAACAGGAAGTGGTACTTGCACCTGATTGGTCGATACTATTTTCTGCCATAACTCCTCAATGCTATGTCATAGAGACATATGGGTGGTAGCAATGGATTCGGTATTGAGTCCCTGACGTTCTGATTGGTATCGACCAATCAGAAGAGGGGCCCCGCCCCCTGTACTTGTACCTGATTGGTCGATACTATTTTCTGCCATAACTCCTCAATGCTATGTCATAGAGACATATGGATGGCAGCATTAGACTCGGTATGGCGTCCCTGACGCGTCCCTGACGTTGATTGGTGTAACTTAGCCCCGCCCCCTCCTCTGATTGGTCGATACTATTTTCTGCCATAACTCCTCAATGCTATGTCATAGAGACATATGGGTGGTAGCATTCAACTCGGTATGGCGTCCCTGACGCGTCCCTGACGTTGATTGGTGTAACTTAGCCCCGCCCCCTCCTCTGATTGGTCGATACTATTTCCTGCCATAACTCCTCAATGCTATGTCATAGAGACATATGGGTGGTATCATTGGACTATGTTTTGGCTCCTTGTGACTTAGCCGCGTCCCCTTTTCTGATTGGCCGATATTTGCCCGAAACTTGCACGATCGAGGGCCCGTAAATCGCTGCTTGCAGCTTTAATTATTATTATTCTTTTTTCTTAACCGAAATAAATTGCGTTTTTCGGCCGCATAACGTACGCGAAAAGTTGCGAAAATTGGCACGCACGTTCCTAGTGGCGAAAAATTTCGTATTTTAAAATTGTTAAAGGTGGGCGTGGCCTAATTGTGCAACAGCGCCCCCTAGAAAACTTCGTGCCTCAAGCCCCGCCATACGGTTTGACGTACATCAACGAAAATCGGCACGCACCTGTATCATGTCGCAACTTAAAAAAAAGTCTCTTGGTGCCGCGTCCGAAACCGAACAGGAAGTCGGTTATTTCAAAATAAAGGCTGCGTTTTGGTGCAATTTAGGCCATTTCCACATGTCGCATTTTGGCCAACTCGTCGGAGCGGGGGGTCCGTTCGGAAAAAAAAATCGCTCGGCAAGCAGAAAAGACGTTGACGATGAAAAGTTATTAAAATCGTGAGTTTTCGTAAAACGGCGCCACCGTGGCGGAGTGCCAAACTTCGCCGCCAAACAGGAAGTGGTACTTGCACCTGATTGGTCGATACTATTTTCTGCCATAACTCCTCAATGCTATGTGTTAGAGACATATGGCTGGCATCATGGGACCCGGTAATGAGTCGCTGACGTCCTGATTGGTATTGACCAATCAGAAGAGGGGCCCCGCCCCCTGTACTTGCACCTGATTGGTCGATACTATTTTCTGCCGTAACTCCACAATGCTATGTCATAGAGACATATGGGTGGCAGCAATGGACTGGTTAATGAGTCCCCGACGCGTCCCTGACGTTGATTGGTGTAACTTAGCCCCGCCCCCTCCTCTGATTGGTCGATACTATTTTCTGCCATAACTCCTCAATGCTATGTCATAGAGACATATGGCTAGCATCATGGGACCCGGTAATGAGTCCCTGACGCGTCCCAGATGTTGATTGGTGTAACTTAGCCCCGCCCCCTCACCTGATTGGTCAATACTATTTCCTGCCATAACTCCTCAATGCTATGTCATAAGCCCGATTCGCACGGGATAAGTATTACCCCAGGACCTCAGGTAATATGGAATAATCACCGAGGACGTCTGTGTTTTTAATCCCGTGCGAATCGACCATGTCTGTGATTTGGCCTGTAATTATTACAGGCCAAATTACCTACCATAATTCAGCCAACACCGGGGTCCAGGGGTAATACTTATCCCGTGCGAATCGACCACCTCGGTGATTTGGGGTGTAATGGAGTTTTTTTTTGTTTTGTGTTTCGTATTACCTTTCGATTTGGGGTGTAGCGGACTATTTAGGACCCCGTAGTTTTGTTTAGTAGCCTATTTCCTCTTCCTATCGCGCGCATTTCCAACCACACAACCACAATGGATGCAGCATCGATGTTATTAGAAATTCTGGACAGCGTTTTGGGAGGCGCATCTCCCTACAGGAGATTGGGATCCACCAGAGGACCCAACAAAAGACGAAGGCCACGTTTACACGGAGACGCTTGCGGGTAAAAACGATAAAATATTTTATCAGAAGTGCCTTTCGTTTATATGGTGACGGCGTTTTTTGGGCTTGAAAACGCAAAAATCTCAAACCACCCTTGAAAGTGGAAAAGTTGTAAACGCTCCAGCGCAGCGTCTCCGTCTAAACCATAGGTCTAAACAGGCCGAGACGCAAAACTGGCTGTTCTGCTCACGTTGTCTAGGCAACGCAGGCGCTTTGGGCGACTCGTGTAAGTCGTGTTGAAATATGAACAATATCAAATACAAATGTAAGCCGGTTACACAAATATTAGCAATGCGGCATGCAAAATAGGCTACTTATTGGAAGGTTAGGACATCAGAGAGAGAGAGAGAGAGAGAGAGAGAGAGAGAGAGAGAGAGAGAGAGAGAGAGAGAGAGAGAGAGAGGGAGGCTGACAGCGCGTCTCAAATGTGGTCTTGGATATCGCATAATAAGGTTATCTGCACATCACCTCTGCACATCAAGAGGATACGATGGTAGAACGCGCCTCAAAAGTGCTCTTGTACATTGCAGAAGATACGATGATTGAGGCTTGATGATCAAATATTTGGTATGGGCATAAGGGCATTTAATTGCAGCTGCGTTTTCAGTTCATCAATGCAAACGAAGCGCTGTTGACTACGCATGTTTTAGTCGCTGTCTGACATGACAACAAGTTACGGGATGCAAGTTATATAACTTATTTTGTATATATCGTAATATCAATAGCCTCGGTGGGCATGGGGGGGAGAGACAGACAGAGAGAGCGCTGTGGTGTTTTTTTTTTTTACCTGTGTTGTAAGTTATTTCACATTGCTGAGTGGCCGTGTGATATACAAGAAGTTGTAGAACAGGAAAATAAGTCCATGCAGTATAGGGAAGTCCAACGTTCTCTTCAGACGGTCATATTTTTGCTAGTGTATGCTATAAGCTGGTCTGCATCTGGTTAAATGATTGAAGGAGGATGCGGCATTCGTGCGGTCCATAGTCGAGTCCTGACTGCTCGCATTTAGACCACGTGTCGCCAATATTGTGCTCCTGTTCATAGCCCCCTCGCTGCATAGTCTAATTATCAGTGATGTTTGGAACTTATGCGAGGGTTATAGATTTGATTTGACCACTCACAGATATCGGAAAAACACGATTTGTGTGGAAAAAATGAGAAAGAAATGATAACCTCCGGGAAGACGGGGTCCGGAGGATTTCCCGGATGGGAAATTAATTCAGTTGTACCCGGGCGTTCCGGGAAACCGGGATCCCGGTATTAAACCCTACGCCGGACCCTTCCAGGCCGACCCAGAGCCGGTCGCGAAGCACCGCCGCGGACAAAGTGCGCCCGGCGGGGGCACAGGGCAGCGCGCCCAATGGATTTCTACACACTTTTGCGTCACTGTATGCACACAGATTTCCTCATGAGAACGCTCGTCTAGACGCGAAATAATAAGTGAAGACGCGACGCCACTTTTGCGTCTTCTGTTCACATAGTCTCCGTGTAAACGTAGCCGAAAACGAAAACTTCTGAGACTGAGAGGTCTACTTTGTATAGCAGCATGCCACAAAGCATTGCATCACGATACATGCTGGGATTGCTTATCTGCGTTTACTGTGCGCGACACCGCCACGCGAAACGGGCACGTAGATTAGAACATCTTCGCTCCGCTACACTCTCGACTCGTTAGAATTCTTTAGTTTATCGCAACCAGGGTGCAAACTTATTTCTTTACTTATAAAGATGTGATATTATAAATGATATGCAACTCCACTTCATCCGATGGTCTGGGACGCAATGTGATCACGTTCACCGGCATCAGAATCAGAATTATTTTATTGTTTTCATAATGAATATAAATACTTTAATACTTCTTTTATATAATAAATACTTTCACATTTAATATAATATTAATAAACATATGGTAATGCAACTAACTATATAGTGTGTGTAGGTCTTCAGCCCTATTACATATGTCCGTAATTTCAAGTAAAACACAGACATCGCTTATCCAGTGCGAATCCGCCCTTGTGAAACACAGACGTCGGGGGGTAATTTCCAATTACCTGAGGTCCTGGGGTAATACTAATCCCGTGCGAATCGGGCTATAGAGACATATGGGTGGTATCATTGGACTATATTTTGGCTTCTTGTGACTTAGCCGCGTCCCCTTTTTGATTGGTCGATATTTGCCCAAAACTTGCACGATCGAGGGCCCGTAAATCGCTGCTTGCAGCTTTAATTAAACCTGTTACTGCCAGTTACCTTATATTTTAATAATAATGACGGGTAATAATAATAATTTTATATTTATTATACAATAATAATTATTTTTAATAATAATGACTAAAGACTTAGAGGTGATTCACACATCAAAATCTAATCACCCATGATGGCAGTGTGTTTGAACAGATATTGATAGCACTTAACCTGTCCTGTGTGGGTAAACAATTGTTTAGTCTAAACATAGTTTCCTCTCCAAAGTACTCCTACACCTTCTACAAGGTTAAAGTAACACATTAAGATAACATGAACAGTTTCTTTTAAACAATTGTATTGTTATAAAGGTCAAATGCCTTCCTGCTGTTAGATGTTCTGTATTTGAAAGCTTTAATAAAAGACACTGGTTCCGATCATAATGTACTGTTCTCTCCCCACCTTACACAGTGGAAATATTCAATGAGTTTGATGAAATATTATTTAGTAAAAGTAATTATAAAAAAATGCACCTCACATATTGATGGCATTGGCAGTAATTAATTGCCAAGGTTTTAATAGTTAATAGTTTTAATAGTTGGATTTTTCATTATAGTTTAGTTTTAGTCAGTTTTGACATTTTATTTTTTTAATTCAGCTACTGTAGTTAGTTTTCAGTGTGCTTGCCAGTTTTTATTTAGTATTATTTTGTTATATTATATATATATATATATATATATATATATATATATATATATATATATATATATATATATATATATATATATATATATATATATATATATAAGATACCAATTAAAAACAAACTGCAAAAATGTTTGCTCCTTTCTTTCCCATCTCATACCAATTGAATATTATTAGGGGTACACTTCCACACACAAAAAAAAAGAAAAAAAAAAGCAACTTTTGGTCATTTTATGGTCTACTCAGTCTCATGTGAACACACCAGACAGTTTATATGTTACTACATTCACTATTTAGATTTTTTTTTTTTTTTTTTTTTTTTTTTTTTAGCATATCTGCCTCCTTCCTATACAATACAGTCTCCAGAAAAAAAGATGGGTTGTTTTTAGAATAATCTGTCATGGTTAAAATGGAGTTTAAAGTTATAATGGGTTTGTATAGGAAGGAGCTGGAGGCGCTAAAATGAACAAAAAATTCATAAATACTGAATGTAGTAACTTATAAACTGTCTGGTGTGTTCACATCAGACTGAGTAGACCATAAAATGACCAAAAGTCTTTTGAATGTAGAATACCCCTTTAATTATTGTAAACTTGGGACGTACTGCCAATACGTTTAAGACTGAGTAGACGATAGAATGATCAAAACTTACCTACAGTGTAGAAACAGTCTAGTTACTGTACTGTAGATTCTTATGATCCACTCTTGCAATGAATGAATATGAAGACAGAATGACAGTTGTGGCTTGTTGTCTTCTATAAATCTGGGATTCCTCCAATAGGAGGAGACTCTGGTCATAACTCTGCCTCATGGTTATATGATTGGTGCTCACACAGTTTTGTGGGGCAGGGAGAAACCTAATCTGTCAGGTGAGGTGAGGATGTTGTTTTGTTTCCTTTTTGCTGCTTACAAGAAGACGAACAATTTCTTATAAATGCTTCACTGCTTTTACAAGAAGTGGGACTAGTGCTCTCTCGCTCGCGCGCGCACACACGCACACACACACACACACGCACACACACACACAGGTTAATGTGGTTCGTTTTTTGCTATTGATCTATTCTCTAATTAGACTCTATATTTTGACTATAGGTGTCCTATAATGCAGCATTCTGCTCCGATGGTATTTGGTATTTTAATGACAGTTCTACTTGAACTGAACAGAACTGCTGTGGACCATCCGGGAATCAATTTTGGATCATTTTTATCATTATTATTTCAAAAACATAGGTCAGCCCTAAATGGGTTAAGTTCACCACCAAATACAGTATATATCATTCCACTGTGAGGTTTTGCTGTCCATCTGTTACAGTGACAAGTATGAAATATGTAATCTGCAACCCACGACCCGTCCAACCTCGGATAAATGGATCCAGATGGATAGATGGATGTTATCTGCTGTCGTATTGCAGTATCAGCTTTGACACAAAACAAACTCACATTTTAATAGTAGTCACATTGCTGTACCATAAGTACAGGTGGGGGTCACCACTGAGGTCTCATAACATCACCTGTCGGCCTATATTTACCTATATATTTGAGGCAAATATAGGCCCTTTCCTGTTGGTGTACGCCAACAGGAAAGGGCCTATATTTGCCTATATTTGCCTAGCGCCTCAGAGCTGGAGCCAGGCTCAACCACAATGGTAGACAACAGTAGTGGTTGACCTTAAAAAATCTTTTACCCGACCGGTTGGAGTGGTTTGTGTTTGTAGTGAGGTACATGTTCACTGAACCTTAAACACTCCTCCAGACTATACATAGATCATTATCATATAATGGCACGGCATCTGTGTTTTTCCACCAGTGATTGTTGGCTTTGCAGAGGACATTATTACCTGAGAAAGTCAACAGGTTGTACCAAATGAACCTGTTTCTATTTTAGCAAAGGCATTTTTTTTCGTTTGTCTTTGTAGGTTATCATGTACTGCATGTTGGTGATAAACATTGCTGGGACTGTGTGACAAAGACACAGATAAAGTGATCTGATGACTGATGAGTGATACTAAGGTGTGACAGCATTTAAAGGCATGTAGTGTCACTACTTGTTGATGCTTTAGTACCATCCTGACAGCCAGAGTAACAACAGAGTACAGGCATTTGGCCTCCAGATGACTCATCTCTGACCTGCATGTGGAGATCTGAGTCTACCAGAGCTGGTCTGTAGTCCTGTAGCATTCCACTGTCATCTGAATCTACAGGATGTCACACTGGATACTGGAGACATCCTGCTCCAAACTGCCCCTAGTAGAGAAACACACACACACACACACACACACACACACACACACACACACACACACACACACACACACACACACACACACACACACACACACACACACACACACACACACACACACACGCCATGGGATATTTTAGCCAGTTTCGTACAAGACTTAAAGGTAGGGGAAGTGATTTGAAATTCATGGTGTAGTACCAGCCTGGTGCACTAGGGGCCCCCAAGAGTAGCTACACTATGTGAACCTGCTGCTCGCTCCTGATTGGAGGAGAATTGTGGTGACCTGGGGAACTTTTATTAGCTCCTCTGCTAACGTGGGGGAGGGGGGAACTCCATATGTGGTTTCCACACCTTATAATAGAGCATTTTAACAGAAAAAAATATTTTTGGGTGATATCTGACAAAAGTGAAATCACTTCCCCTACCTTTAATTTCATAGTCCTCCTACTTGTTTTTAAATCTCTCCACAGAGATGCACCAGTTTACCTGACAGACATCCTTCCTGTAGCTGGGCCTACCCTCAGATGTTCAGGAACAGGATTAAACCTAAAACTAAAAAGCACAAGGAAGCAGTTCTTAGTTAGTATGGTCAGTAATGTGGAACAGTCTGCCTGCTAAGCTTCAGCTCTCTGAAACCACAGAAAACTTTAAACAAAACCTTAAAACATACTTTAGAATTGCGTGTATTTATTAATACTACTGTCTAATGTTTCCCCCCCCCATTTGTCATGTAATCTGTGAAGCACATTGTGTTGCACTTGTTGTATGAAATGTGCAATACAAATTAGGATTTGTTTGATTTATTGATTGTTCTTGTTCACTCAACAGACCCACAAAGCTGTGCCTACAGGAGGGGCTTGATCCGCTCAAAATACCCAGAAAAAACTGACAAAAAACAGATGAAGATTACAGACATTATTTATTTTTTGATACACAAGTTTTTTTTCTTTTACAGTATTAGTGATTTGTCTTCAAAGAGCAGCCCTTCATCTAAAACACATAAAACACATTGAAGCTCTGGAACATCGTCTTCCAGAGGCAGTGTGGGATCTGAGGGTACTAATTAAGACCTTTAGGGTCACCAGGGTGATGCAATCTGTACACTATAAAACTAACAGCTGTCACTGAGGCTCCAGAGACAGACCTGAGGTCCCTGGATGCTTTTTAAAGGGGAATTCCACCCATTTTCAACATTTTACTAAGTCACTGGTAAAATATAAACAATAAAAAGTTCCCCCCATTCTGGGTCTCCTAGAAATGGAGGTCTGAAAATGATCTTTCTTTTAGGATTTTTTTTTTCTGAGTGTACAAATGGAACCGTTAGGGTTCATTTGGTTCCATCTTTTCTGAGAGTGTACAAATGGAACCAAATGGACCCGTTAGGGTCCATTTGGTTCCATTTGTACGATCTCAGAAAAAAAAAATCTTGAAAACAGGTGGAATTCCCCTTTAAAGCAGTTACTAGTCCAGGGACCACCAGCAGTGGTCCTTGATGACAGTGGGAGGGTCCAGGTGGTCCCTGGCTAAATGATGGAGGGTTGGTAACCAAATGGACCCGGAGCAGGAAGCTTCAGAGTCTGATAATCTGGCGAGGCAAATTCTGCTTTAGTCTTATTTTTATATGTACTGTATATATTATTAACAGGACATTAAGTTATAGTCCTGTTGTGGTCTATGAAATATATATAATATCAAGTACTCTGAGTCTTATGTTTGCTTGGAAAGTGCAACGCAGACACAGAATCATAGTTGTGATATAAAACAGCTCTTGTTTTAATCTTAGTATCAAATAACAAGAAATAATAAGTACATTTTTACAGCACATTCAAATTTAGTCCTAAGTCTTTTGAATAACAAAGCGTTTCGTCTTAGTCCTATATTTATTAGTCATGTGAAATAGTCTAGTCTTAGTCGATTGAATATCAAAATATTGAGTCTTTTCAACACCATCAGCCTCTCAGGGACCTCACAAACACAACACACACTTCCAGGGACTTCAAATAAATAAGACGCTTTTCATTACAACATAAAATAACTTTAAAACTTCCACCGCCTTCAACCAGTGGCTGAATGCAGAGCTGGTTCTGTTGGTTACAGCCTGGTTTGGAGATGCTGTCTGTCTGTCTGTCTGTCTGTCTGTCTGTCTGTCCGGCTTTACAGACGGAGAGTAACAAATCGCTCATTCTAGTTCATTTTCAACAGGACTGGCGTTTTGTGATCACAAAACGACGTGCGATAAAGAGAGCGCGTGACGCCGGGCGTTATTGTGCGGCGTCCAGTGCTGTTTGTTGTGCGCGTTCCCGTTTCGTGCACACGCTGGCGATTTATTTTAGACTTCAATGCGTTTTTTTTTTCTCACTGCGCGATTCTGGTCTGTCAGCACTGCGTGTCACGGTGGAATCACAGTCATAATGTGAGCGTTTCAGAGCGTCTCTAACGCCCTTATGTGAGACTATTATTATACCAACACACTGATGATGATTCCATGCCTGTACTAGTGTGCTATAATAGGGAGAGTAGCGACACTCTTTGAGCTCTCTGCTTCACTCCTGACTGGAGCTCCGCAAGTTCCAAACATACAGTACATAGTTAACACACAGACTGCGATCGCGTGTGCGTCCTTTTCTGCCCATTGCCACGGCTCAAGCCAGTGAAATCGGTAAAAACCCTTATTTTGAAGTGCCAGATCACCTAAACATGCTAATTAGTCAGGTCGGGTTGGAGTGGGCTTTGGGTCTGATCAATAAGGGCCGGGCCTCAATATTCAGGCCCGTTGAGAATCTAATATACATTAACTAAAGCAAGTTAAATAACAATTCATTACTCACTAGAGTGACCAGAGGTCTGTTGATGTGTTAAAATATCCTAGAATGCCGTCATTTCGTCAATTTAACTGAGAACATGTGATCTGTTGTCAATGGAGCTGGATGGACAGAGTGGTTTGTTTGGAACTAGAATCTCTCCTTACTAGGAGTCACATGATTCTTTTCAGCCAATATCTGTAGCATGGGAGTCAAGGGGAGTGTCATTACTTTCCTATTACAGTGCGCTAGCTTTAGGGTATCTGTAATAGGAGAGTAGCGACACTCCCATTGACTCCAATGCTACGGCTGAACAGAGACAGCTATTGGCTGAAAAGCATCATGTGACTCCTAGTAAGGAGGGATTCTAGTTCCAAACAAACCACTCTGTCCATCCAGCTCCATTGAAAGCAGATCACACGTTTGCAGTTAAATTGGCGAAATTACGAAATTTTAGGACATTTTAACGCATTAACAGACCTCTGGTCACTCGAGTGAATAATGATTTGTTATATATAACAGGCTTTACTTAATGTATATTATAATAAAACAGCCTGTGCTGTGTTTCAGTGGTTAACTCCAGTATGTAGGACTATGTTTGGAACTAGCAGAGCTCCAGTGCAGGTGCGATGTGGTCAGATCAAAATGTGTCGCAACTCTCTTCCTACAGGTACTCTATCCAGCCTATAGGCAGCACTCTAACCCAGGGGTTTTCAACAGGTGGTTCGGGGACCACCAGTGGTCCCTGAGAGGGTTCCAGGTGGTCCCCAGCTAAATTGTTTAACCAGATGTAACTCTTGAGAGTGTAAAATGAAACCAAATGGACCCGCCAGGGTCCAGTTGGTTTCATTTTTACACTCGAAAGAGTCAGAATATGCCTCATGTGAATTAGTCCAAGTCTATTCAACTAGAAGATGAATGGTCATGGACAGAAGCAAAATAAATCTTTAGTTTTTGGGAGTCTGTGGGGCTAAAATGTCCTCGAGTGGTAGTCTGTGGCTCAAATGCTGGATAAATGGTGGGCCCTGGGTTCAAAAAGGTTGAAAACCACTGCTCTAACCAATCAGAACCCTGCTGCTGGTGGCGGCACCTTGATAAATAAAAGTAAATAAGTAAAAAAAACAACAACAACAACATAAAAAAATGACTCTACATAAATACTATACATCTGTTCTAATAAGAGGCAAAACCACATTGAAATGACACAGCCGTGCTGCAGTACTGGAATGCTACCAGAAGTAGTGCTGTTCACTCAAATGTTGAACCCCCAGTAAGGGGTCCATGAGGGAGGGGTTCGGGGGTGAGGGGGGGGGGGGGCAAATGGACCCTCACTGTGGGTCTGTTAACTCCGAGAGTGTTAAGGCCCTGATACACTAGCAATATTTTGATCAATATCAACTAACAATGTCAACATCAACGAGGCAACATGATGAGACACATGGCAACAGGCAACATGATGAGACACATGGCAACAGGCAACATGATGAGACACATGGCAACAGGCAACATGATGAGACACATGGCAACAGGCAACATGATGAGACACATGGCAACAGGCAACATGATGAGACACATGGCAACAGGCAACATGATGAGACACATGGCAACAGGCAACATGATGAGACACATGGCAACAGGCAACACCTTCCCATGGGAATTCCACCCATTTTACATTTTTTCCTGAGAGTGTACAAATGTGAACCAAATGGACCCTAGCGGGTCCATTTGGTTCCATTTGTACACTCTCAGAAAAAAAGGTCCTAAAAGAACCAAATGTTCACTTAATAGTTTCCGTGCCGTCCTCGAGCTGCTCGTGGATTTCCCGAAAACGCGGACGGCTCGTATCACGCGGAAATGTAGATTTCATTCTTTAATCCAACTATTAGTCCGTGCGCATCGTCTGATGATCATCCCGTTGCTGACTTTCATTTGGGACAGAATTGGGGACAACTTTTTTTTTTTCCCGTCCCATTGACATTCATTCAATCCAATGCATTCAAACGGCTCTCCTCCGGTTTGTCCCCTCAATGTCGCTGGCGCATGGGTTAAGCAGCCAGGGCTACACAGCTCTTCCTGACTTGTAAGCCGGATGTTTTGGGGCAGATCGCCAGATGATCGATTAGACAAGACAACAGACACAGCATAACAGAAACAGCACATCCTGTTAAGGAGATCTGAGCTTCAAAATAAGGGCTTTTTTACCGATCGAACTGGTTTGAGCCGCGGCAATGGAGAGAAAACAAAGAAAATCTGATCGCGGCCAATGAGTTAATATCATCCTGTGGGCCAAAGATAATTCATTGACAGGACTGATTTGGCCTCTGGGCCTTTGAGTTTGACATATACATGTACTGTATGTAACGCCCGGGATTCGAACCCAGGTCTCCCACGTGAAAGTCCAACATCTTAACCACTAGACCAAGAGGACATCCCCTTGGTCCGGGGGCAGATACTAGACTTTGGAGGCCATCACGACAGAGGCTGTAGCCACCTGCTACATATATGCACTAGGCAGACTTCCTGATGTATTTCTTAACGTATTTCTCTACAATCTTGTGTAAGGTCTTAAGGAATCCAGTACGGCATGGAGAGAGGCAAAATCACGCACGCACACGTACATGCACCCACACACACACACACGCACCCACCCGCACGCATCCACCCAAACACACACACAAACTCTGTGAGAAAATGAGAAAATCTGTGAGAGCCCCAAATCCATCTGGCCACCATTATTACAACCTGTTAAGGCACAATAAGGCAAACATTTAAACATTTCAATATGCATGGATGTGACAACGAACCCTTAAAATCTTCATCCTTGCTACATACTAGAGTAGATTGACCTGTTTGAGATAGCTAGAGTAGAGTTAGAGTAGCTCAGCACGTACTGTAACCTCATGAATACTAGACACAGCTTTATTGTTTTGTTTGTCAGAGATTCATTTCTGGGAAATGGACTGACTGTCTGTGTCGTAGCAGGCAACCAGTGTGGCAAAGTAATAGTTAAGTAAGATCCTGACCTGCACACTTTATTTAATTATAAAGCAGAAGTTAATTCAATAAGTATTCCAAAGAGTTAAATGTCAGTTAACTTAAATTGAGCCCCCACCCTCACATCTACTGTTAAAGCTAAACAAAAATAAGTTTTACTCTTATGTAACAATAAAGTGCAGCACTAGTATCACTGAGGTAAACCACTGGACTAGTTCTAGGTTCTAAGGAGTGTATTAGACCAGAGATACAGACTTGTCTTGACCCAAAATAAAAAAATAAATTAAATCCTGAAAGTACATTTACTTTCCCTTTTTTCTTCTTTAAACCTTGTTTAGTTTTGTTTTCGGATCTTAGTTGCCTTTTTAGTCAATTATTTTAGAAAGGGTTCAACGAATTTTAGAAAACTATAGTTTCTTCCTACCCTTGCATTCGATGGATTCTCCAATCTGTGGTTCCTGGGACTCCTAACTTGTCACTGTGTTGTTCCAACAGGAATAAAAAATAAAATAAATCACTGGAATACTTGATTACTTCAGGTACTGTGTGGGCCAATCGTCTCAACTAGACCTAACTGATGCTGATCATTACCGATTTTGGCAGGATGGGCGTGGCGTTCCCACGCTGTCACTGCCCACCTCCACCTACCTCATTAGTCTGTTCATTGGGACCGCGCTCGTACGAGCGTGAGCTGGTTTGTCTCTCTGCCTCCGGCTGTGCTTGTGCGTGCACACGTCTCTGTCTCTCCAAACAATTTGAGACACGCGTCCTTTTGCACCTTTGTGCAGGTATGTTATCCATCTTGCTGTTTAAACGTTCTACCTGCACTTTGTTATATTGTAGCCTTGTACGTGACTGTGAACTCTCGGTTGTCTTTTTAGCCTCGGGGCTACATTCAACTTCTATTGCACACTCCTTCTGGAGCAGTGCTACTGGATGTGTATACGACGACACACACCAACAGGTATGTTGGTGGTCTCCCTTCTCTGCAGCATACTTGTATTCGTTTGGTGTCCTGCGATGCCAGGTGAATGTAAACATGGGCTTTGTGTTGTTACAGTGTTTTGCTTCTACCGTACCGGCTGCCGCCGTAGTGAGCGCATCGTGTGTTTGTGTTGCCTCCTTGAAAGCGGTAAGTTGGTTTTGCCTCTCTCTCTGTTCTTGCTTTAGCAAACCATAGTAGAGTAGAGTCTGATGCGACCCTTGTTGTTCACAGGAAGACCACACCTGCCGTTTTGCTTGTTTGTTTGTCTGGATATAATAAATGCTTGTCGTCTCCCATCCTCTACGCTACCGCGTTGTCAGCCTGGCAGTGTTGCCAACCCGGCAGTGTTGCCAACCCGCAAACTGGTCAGTGCCGCCAACCGTTCCGTGCTGCCAATTTGTCATTGCTGCCAACTCGTCCGGGCTGCAAACCCATCAGTGCTGCCAACCTGGCAGCGTTAAGCCGTTACGGCATACAGAGACTGTTGGCCCCGTTCAGGGTGTAGCGTGAGTACTGCCTGGATCAACACTGTCACGTAGTGCACTTTAGGACTATCAGGGTTTGCTCTGGGGAGGGGGAGAGTTGCGTGGACCTAGGGTATAGTTGGCCAGTAGGGGTGACCCCTTGTTTTCATGGTTTTAACATTATTTTGTGTGTTTTTATGTTTTACCGTGTTTGTTTATTATTTTCCATTTGCTATGCATTTTGTTATTGGGTTGCCACACTGGGGCTCGTCAGCCTGCCCGCCGCCTTCCTCACCCTGTGAGCCACAACCAAGATTAGTGCAATAAGTAGCCGGAATAAGTAGTTTGTATTCCCACCCCTTTTATCTGTGCCGAAAGTAGATTTATCACTGTTTTAATGTTTTATAATATATATATATATATATTATATTATATATATATATATATATATATATATATATATATATATATATATATATATATATATATATATATATATATATATATATATAATTGAACTACCAGTTAACTGAATACTGAATTAAAATAAAATAGATCTGTATTTCCATATTTACGACTCTGCCCGCCTAATTATAGTAAACGAACCTGTGTTGAGGATTCACTCATGTGTTCTGGGTATTCAGTGTATCACAGTGATTATTTCCTGGGGCGAAATTCCCTAGGTGGCGTAGTCAGACCAAATTACACCACCCTGCCACATAAAGATTTATTTTGCTTTTGTACACAATTCCAGGTTGGATTTAGGAAACAAAACAGACAAACATACAGATATAAATGACCAATAATGTTCTACAACAGTGGTTTTCAACCTTTTTCATCCCAGGGCCCACCATTTATTCAGCATTTGAGCCACGGACCACCATTTGAGGACATTTTAGCCCCACAGACCCCCCAAACTAAAGATTTCCTGTCGATGACCATTAATCTTCTAGTTGTGTAGATTAGTACTATTCACATGAATATTTTAACTCTTGAGAGTGTAAAAATGAAACCAAATGGACCCGCCAGGGTCCATTTGGTTTCATTTTTGGTTTCATTTTTACGTTCTCAAGAGATACATCTGGTTAAGCATCTTAGCTGGGGACCACCTGGAACCCTCTCAAGGACCACTGGTGGTCCCTGGACCACCTGTTGAAAACCCCTGTTCTACAATCTCTAGTTGTTTAGACTTAATTTAGATGGTGAATATTTTTTGACAACCTGCTCCTGCTTTTAACACTGTTTGTACTATATCGTATGTCTTTATTTATCTAAACTGACCTCTGCTACTGTACTTATGCTACAGAGTCCTGTACCAGACTCTCCACTCTCTGCTTGCTCAGTAAATATCGGGGTGATGGGGGGGGGGGGGGGGGCAAGCAAGCTTATTGTACCTGTATATGTCTGCACTGTCTTATGTACTCTGTCATCTGTGTATATCTGCACTTCTATATGTACTGTTTTCTTTTCCCTGTTGGGACCCCCTCGAAAATGAGATGATGCATCTCAAGGGGCTATCCTTTCAATAAAGTTACAATAAAGTTACAAAGTTACAAAGTTATATGTGTAAATATGAAACCAAATGGACCCGCAAGAGTCCCTGCACCACCTGTTGAAAACCCCTGTTCAATAATATTGACCAGGGCGAGCTAGTGGTTGAAAAACAAGTTAGCTAGCTCCTGTGGTTTTCAACCTTTTTCATACCATGGCCCACTATTTATTCAGCATTTGAGCCACGGACCACCATTTACTGGCATTTTAGCCCCACAGACCCAAAACAAAGATTTATTTTTGTCCACAATCCAGGCATTTCAGAGCCAAAACAGTCAACATACAGATCAAAATGACCATTCATCTTCTACATTCTCTAGTTGTGTAGACTTGGGCTAACTCACATGATGAGAGCGTAAAAATGAAACCAAGTGGACCCTAGCTAGCCAGCTTCGTGTTTACACAGTTGTGATTTAAAGACAACAGATCTATCTTACCTTTTCTGCATACTCCCTTGTTGTAGGCCTACATGTTGATGAAAACGGGAGCTTGGTGGCGATGCGATGTTAATATCCCCGCGACGCCGACACTTACGTGGAACATTAGGAATGGAACTGAACGATGCGCTACGGTGCAGCTGCCTAACTGGCAGTTGCTTTCACTTTCATTTCAAACCGCGCTGTCTCGCGCACCAGCCATGCGCCTGTTCATTGGTGGAAGATGTATTCCTCAGCCAATCAGATCGAGTGGCGGAGTTTGAACCCGTTCGTGCGCACACGCGCGCACGCGCACACGCGCATGTCCATACTGTTATATTATTGAATATATTTGTAATACAATTGTAAATACAGCAATAATGATAAATTGGAACTTTGAGGAAATCTTATTAGCCTGCATCCATAAGAGCAGTGTTGTAGTGGTACTTTTAGAAGTGGGGGGACGCCTCTTAAAGGGGAATTCCACCCATTTTTTTTTTCTTTTTTTCTGAGTGTACAAATGTGAACCAAATGGACCATAGCGGGTCCATTTGGTTCCTTTTGTACACTCTCAGAAAAAAAGGAAACTCATTAACATGGTGAAACGCATGGTGAAATACATCATGAAGATGTATTATACCATGCTAATATGATTTTTTCAGCCCTCCAATTCTAGGAAACACAGAATGGGGGAACTAAGTATAGCATGTTGAGAAGGTTTTGTTTACAATGCCTAATCGTATCCATAAAAGTAAATGACAAGAAAAAAACATAGGCCTACTTTTGCCCAAAATATATTTTAGATGTGAGAAGTGGGGGGACTCCGTCCCCCCTCCACTACACCACTGCATAAACTTAAAAATTGACAGCAGTATTTTCATTTTGTTTGTTTGTTTGTTTGTTTGTTTGTTTCTTTCTTTCTTTCTTTCTTTCTTTCTTTCTTTCTTTCTTTCTTTCTTTCTTTCTTTCTTTCTTTCTTTCTTTCTTTCTTTCTTTCTTTCTTTCTTTCTTTCTTTCTTTCTTTCTTTCTTTCTTTCACGTATCTATCTATCCATCCATCCATCCTCCAGAAGTGTTTTCCCCATTCATTTTTCTCATAGACTTTTGTAAAATAATTCATATGAAGATGATTACAATGCGGACAAACCCAGCTCGGCCCACAGGCCCTCCCTATGAGGTTGATTTTCAAAGTACACGTAAAGTGTCGGAGTGACATGTCATCGGAAAGTATTTTTCCCGCTGAATCCAACGGTACCACTCTCTCTGACGTTGGGAAAGTGCCGTTTCGCCATAAAAACGCTGTTTTTTTTTTTTTTAAATCCGTTCCAAGTCCCCATCCATGTTGGAGTATAGCCAGGTCAGATGGTCAGACACTGTTAACCCCCAAAGGTTAACAGTGACTGGAGGTCACGAAACATCGTTTTTAAAAAAAAAAAACACCAAAATAACCCAAAAGTGTCTTCTGACTTACTTTTCGACGCTGATTCAGGATCCGCAGTTTGTTTTGAAATCGGAGCACAGGGAGTGCTTTAAATCGCCATTTGTTTGAACCGGAAGTGCCGTTTCTCCATGTTCTGGGTGAGAAGGATTTTTCCCCTATTTTTTCCCTGAAAGGCCATGGAAAACTGAGTCAAGACGTCGTTCGCGAGAGTCCGCGTTACACGGCCAGGGCAGCAAAAAATCCTGTTTTTTTCCACATTTTGCTCTATAACTCGGCAACGGAAAGTCGCAGACACATGGGGCCAGCGTCATAGTGCTTCGCTCAAAGAGGCCGATAAGCCTATGAGAGAATCTCAGAATTTTCAAAATTCAACTTGGCCTTCGATATGGGGTAAGAGTTCACAACTCTAATACCTCCCAGAAAGTGGAGATTGATATGAAGAAAGAGTCGCTCAGACAAGTGCCATACACCAAACTGTTCGTCTCATCGAGACGGACTCAGAAAGCCCAAAAGCGCATGTTGACCTTTGGGGGCGGAGCTACAGCCCGTCAAAGTCAAAAACCTAACTTTTGAGCGGTGCGACCGTGTGCAAGGAACCACATATCAGCGCGTGCATCTCTACGAGCTGAACGCGTGCACCTGCATTACTCCCCCCTCTGACACTTGTGGGTGGGGCCAAGTACGTTTAAACATGTGCCCAAACCACTTTACCCTTTTTCAAAACGAATAGGACAATTCTTGGCTTACTTTTAGACGCTGAATCCAACGGTGCCACTCCTGTTGCTCTCGGACCCCGGGAAGTGCTTAATTGGCACACTAATTGGTGTAAAAGGGTCGATTTTTAAACTACGCGCAAAGTGTCCGAGTGACATGTCATCGGAAAGGACCTTTCCCGCTGAATCCAACGGTGCCCCTCCAGAGAGAGAGAGAGGTTGCTTCTCTGTTGAGTTATCTAGATCTGATCAAAAACATGAATTCATCTGAACATATTACTTCCCACCACTGGTTCAACATAAGTGGGCCAGCTAATATATGCTATAGATGGGCTAAACACATAGAAAATGTATGTGGGCCAGTTAATATAAAGCTAGTGTGAGCCAAATACACTCAAAATGTATGTGGCCCAGTTCAAATATCGCTATATCTGGGCCAAATACTCCGAAATTTATGTGGCCCAGTTCAAATATCGCTATATCTGGACCAAATACTCACAAAATGTATGTGGCCCAGTTCATATAATCTATATCTGGGCCACATAAACCCAAAGTGTATGTGGCCCAGTTCATATAATCTATATCTGGGCCACATACACCCAAATTGTATGTGGCCCAGTTCATATAATCTATATCTGGGCCACATACACCCAAAATGTATGCGGCCCAGTTCATATAATCTATATCTGGGCCACATACCCCCAAAATGTATGTGGCCCAGTTCATATAATCTATATCTGGGCCACATACCCCCAAAATGTATGTGGCCCAGTTCATGTAATGAGCTGATCACCCAGAGATGGCGACTCGAGTTGAAGACTCGGACTCTTTTCCGACTCGAGTTGGCAAAATGCGACTCGAGACTCGACTCGGACTCCGTCCCTAATGACTCTGACTCGACTCTGACTCCAGCTCAATGACTCTCAATGACTCCTCGAGTCTTTAAGAGTCTTGCATTACTTTTTTGTACCCACAAAAAAATCCATTGTCCTTTTTTCCTGTCAACCCCCGTGCGCAAAGGAAAACAGAGTTTGGGCACTGCAGGAGTTCTCGTGCGCAGCGCACACACGCTATAAACGGGGGATTTCGCTGAACATGTTTTTAATGCAATATTAAAAGGTATGACAAACATACAGTAGGCCTACATAGCAGGCAAAGTTATTGACTTTTTCATTTAATATTATAGGCAGCTTTGCTTAATAGATCTGGCCCAGATTCAGACTGGCATGATTGACTGCCAGCACACGTGTCTCTAAGCTGCGTGGATAAAAAGGACATCTATCTTCATATTGTTTGATGAAAAAACATGGCCTATACCTTTACCCAATGAAAATATAAAATATATAAATTATGCACTGTATTGACAAATTGGAATTAAAACAATCGCCTGAAAACTGAGTGAGGATTTCACGTTTGTAATCTCAGCTTTTTGGATCGGAGCGGCTTTGTCGCCGTGATTTGACTTCGTAGGCGGCTAATACGGGTTGTCATGGTGACCATACAACAAACAAATGTGTGGGCGCAAGTTATGCTAGCTGTTATGCTCGCTTCTAGTATTATAAACAACCGACTAAATGGATTATAAATCAACCAAGCAAGTGTTCCTGGGCTTGGAACCTGATTCCACACAGACGGATGGTGATGCTGCAAAATACATGTTTAATATTTCCGACGTTGGGGACCCTCTTCTAATGAATCAATCAATCAATCACTGTGGACATAACTTTCCTCCCTGACGATAAATCCGTTGCAGTTGTGGAACTTCAACCGTGATAAGCAAGCATTTGTGAGTACATTTGCTCACCCTTTCCTAACGTGGTCATATATATGCTATACTGCAGGGGTTTTCAACCTTTTTGACTCCAGGGACCACCACTTATTCCGCATTTGGGCCACGTACCACCATTTGATTACATTTTCACACCAAATACAAATACCCAAAAATAAAGATTTGTTTTTGTTTTGTTCACAATTCCAGGCTGTATTTTGCCGACAAAACAGTGTAAATTTCTTAATTAAGTGGTGCTAATTCAGATGATGAATATTTTAACTCTTGAGAGTGTAAAAATGAAACCAAATGGACCCGCAAGGGTACATTTGGTTTCATTTTTACACTCTCAAGAGTTACATCTGGTTAACCAACTTTCCATCATTTAGCCTGGGGACCACCTGGAACCCTCTCAGGGACCACTGGTGGTCCCCGGACCACCTGTTGAAAACCCCTGCTATACTGAGACCGCCGTGTCTATGTGGATGTGTTGTAGCATTGTGCAATCCGTCGGATCATAGTTTTGTATTCAGGCTACATTTTAAAAACGATAGGAAAAAAAAAAGACTCGCGACTGACTCGCGAGTCGAGGTCAGAGACTCGCGACTCGACTCGGACTCCGAAGCCAAAGACTCGGACTCGACTCGGACTCCAAAGCCAAAGACTCGGACTCGACTCGGACTCGACCGACGAGACTCGTGGGCATCTCTGTCTATACCTGGGCCACATACCCCCAAAATGTATGCGGCCCAGTTCATATAATCTATATCTGGGCCACATACCCCCAAAATGTATGCGGCCCAGTTCATATAATCTATATCTGGGCCACATACCCCCAAAATGTATGCGGCCCAGTTCATATAATCTATACCTGGGCCACATACCCCCAAAATGTATGTGGCCCACTTCATATATGGTTATATCTGGCCCAAATATAGCAAACCACAACTGGCCCATATGTGGCATGCCATCATGTAAACGGTGCCGCCATTGCCAGACCTGGCCCATGTCCGGTTAACATACCGCTTGCCATTGCCAGATGTAGGCCAGAGGTGCCGGATTGAAGCCGCGTTTGGGCCAGACCCGTCTGCTATGTGGGCAGTAGTGATTACAGTAGTGATTACAAAACCATTTAAATCAACATTGTTTTAAAATAGAAATTACTTTTTTCTTTTAAATACTCACCTTTTTGATTAGGGAATTGTTCTCCACATCATACACATCAGCAGTGGTCACATTCAGCTCCCCCGTTGCGATGTAGTCATAGCACCACTTTCGGAGAAAGCAGGGTGGAGGGCCACCCTGTGCAATGCTGACAGCAAAGATCTCTCCTGTCGTTCTGCAGTACATCATGGAAAACAAAACAAAACAAAAAAGGTATTTGATCCCTCCTCCCACCCCTATGTGGAGCTTAAAGTGGAAATGTGCTCAAAACCTTTGACATGCCATACCTGTAAAAACTACTTTCCAAGTCAGACACAGAATATACGGGGCTCTTCCCTCTCCCCTCGCCCTCGAACATCTTGCGCTCGATGCCGTGCACCATTTCTGAGGAGAAAAAGAAAGAGAAAAACGTTAAGTGCAATAGAATTACAGGCTTTTTCTTACAAACTGTTACTTAAATGTTTGTCTTTGGGACTCTTATAGTTTGACCAACCCTGATCTTCAATTGCCAAAGTGAAAAGATTTTGTGTTGCGAATGTAGTTTTCTAAAGTTGCTATTCAAAACATTGTATTATGGAATGATATTGGATTACTTTACCAGTAAGAAATTCTTTTCTTAGTGCTCTGGTGTCTATTCCAGCTTCGCCGATGCATGTGACCGTAAGCTGGTTCACCGGTGACCCTTTCTTCTGACGCTGCCATTGGAGCATTCCTCTTTGCAAAAGATTTCCCCTCAACACACAGATTTTGAATTCCTTATTCTTGTCTACTTCTCCCGCCAGCCACTCTATAATGTCAGTCTCACTGATAAAGCAGAAAAAGACAAGTCCATCAGCATTAGCACGTTTTCTTTCAGATACACAGCAAGCACCACTGCTTTGCCACTGACAGTCAACATGAATGTGCAACTTCTTGCTCATTATTCACAAAGTACCTTTCCATTTCCGCCCCCTTGTCCGAGTCCGCCGGCGTTGGCACTGAAGCCAAATCCAGTCCACAGAAACTGGCATGATTTTCCAGTTCTGTAACTGGGTACGTGTTTTGACAGATGGGGCAATCCGCTTGTACTGGCTAGTAATAAACAAACAATCAAAACAAATTCCTGTAATGTACCATTAACAATAAATATGGTCATTAATATTATGAAAAATACTTTAAGTGTGAGTTCACTATTTTTCATACGAAGGCCTGTTTTTTAGGTAGGCTGGGATGAAATAATGTGGTTCTGATCAAAATTTGGACATTTGCTTCGTGTGAAAAATAGTGAACTGTCCTTATAAACAAGATACCTGTGGGTGGTTTTGAGGTGCTGCCCCTGTTGTCATTGTTTACAGGCTCAACAAGCTGACAATCGTCTTCTTCCTAAGGTAAATAGACATGTTTAAAAATACAATATGTTATTAACCCCGAGGGACCCTAACACCCTTTAGATTTTTATCTTATAAAACTGCATGTTTGTATGAATTGTGCTACATGAACAAATGTGCTACATGAACAAACCTCCATAGGTCAAAGTCAGTGAGTTTAAAACATTCACACACCATTAATTAATACATTTGAGAGCTCGTCAGGAAATCAAACTACATTTGACTGTGTGACAAGGGGGGCGCGGCAACATCCAGACCTTCTCAGGGGGGAATGATGAAAAAAGTTTGAGAACCACTGCAATAACCACACAATACATGTACCTCTGGCTCTGTTTCACTTTCATCTCCGCAACCGTCGACATGCAATGCCAGTAGTTGTAATGGCATGAAGGCTTTGCAGTTCTTGCATTGGGCCTTAGGCATTAACAAGAACTCCTCAGCATCGCTAGACAGAGGGGCAAGGTCCAGCTTATCCTGCAGTGGTGCAATGTAGAGCAGCGTTTTCCCTCCCCCTGATGCAGATCTTATTGTGCTTCCGGTGTAGCCTTCTGTCTCAGGGAGCACAACAGACAGCTGCCTTCTTCCATTCCCACCTGTTTAAAAATTACAAATGTAATTTCTAAACAAATAACTTGGTTAAGGTAGTGTTCTATTTTTTAACCATGTTGCTCAGTCCTGTAATGAAATCAAATAACCAGCTCAGCAATAACTCCTGTACTAATGATTACCAGCTGTGATATTAGTGTTGTAAGGATCTACACACAATGCAGCTTTGTGTGACAGTAATGATGGAAGGACCTGTTGTATGGGTCAAACAAAACAGGACATGATGTATTGATATGATTTTCATACCGGCAGCTTTGTAGAGGAGCCATCCTCCAGTGACCCCCTTCAATTTAGGGAAAGCCCCTTCAAACAATACGGAGACCTAAAAAGTTTAAATACACTCCTGGTTCTTCTGTTTGTGTGACAGACAAGGACTGCCAGGTGAAGACACAAATTTTACCTCTGAATGAGTCCTGTCCACAGCCATGGACAGCGTTCTTTTTCCAAGGCCTGCCTGCATGTGCTTGAGGTCTTCCTCAGCTGATGGTGTTGCAGCTGAACTGGTGTGTAATAAAAAAACTGAAAAATGAAACGGCTTCCAGCCTTTTGCCACTTTTGGCGACTTAAAGGTCACTGCACTGCGATTTGGCCTCCACTTGAAAAAGCCAGGGAAAGACCTGCAACAGAAAAGATGTGTCAGTGCAATGTAAGAGCAAGTCTATAGTATAATAAGCACTACAGTTTGAGGTGGTTGTTATTCACAGCACATCAGCTTCCACTTTACAGAAGCATGGTTTTCCTGTAGTCAAACAATTGCATCCCTCTTAACAGATGTACACCCATTTTCTGTACATACACTCTTTTTTGTGTCTCATCTGCCACATACACCGTATTGATATTGCATCAACAGGTTTAGCCCTGATACGTTCCCTCAATACTCTACGCTCACTCTGTAGCTCAGAGGAGCTACAGAGTGAGCGTAGAGTATTGAGGGAACGTATCGGGGCTACAACAGGTTAAGCCAAACCAGCTTTCAAATGTCACACCTTCTCATTTCTGTTTCCATGCTGGAGGTCCCCTGGGCTGGTGTTTGATTCCCTGGTCTGAGACTGTCTGAGACTCTCATTTCTGTTTCCATGCTGGAGGTCCCCTGGGCTGGTGTTTGATTCCCTGGTCTGAGACTGTCTGAGACTGTCCCTGTGCTGTGCTGTGTCCCCAGGGAATTATGTAATATATTTATTAAATTCTGCACAGCAGCTGTGGCAGCTGTGCTAGAAAGACCAGAACCCTGCCGAAGAGTGAAATTTGCCAGAGGGTTAGGTTCGGCTGCCACAAGCATTTACAAAAAACTTGTACATAAGCTCATTTCACTACAGAAAGTTACTACATACATGTGTTCACACAATCGTTTTTTGTTTTGTTTTGTTTTTTAGTGTACATGTCCTGTTTTACCTCAGAATGCGCTGACATCTTGGTGAAAACGACAGCACATTTAGTTAGCTAGCTATCGTGCTATCATGAACAATACCCAAGGGAGACGATTTTAGCTCAAATATATCGTGTGGACACAGGCCTTTAAGAAAATATAAACTATTACATACCTCAGGCTGCGCTGACATCTTGGTGAAATATAATGCTTCGTGTGCGAGACGTAGTTCTAACTGGCTGCCAGCAACTGCCGCCGTTTTCGTTCAGTTCACAGCTCGGGGTACGGAGAAGTCGGGCCGCCGCAAAGTCGGACCCTGAGTATAGACAGAGTTACGCTGTCGCAAACCCTGATCACTAAATGGGATCATTCCAATGGTGGCTCTCCTACTTAGACTTCATATTATCTTTATTTTAGATTGTTTTGGTAATACTATGGGATATAGTAAAAAACATCAGGCAACAGCCTGATGTTCATAAATCCCTCTATTTTACGTCATTTGCTACTGCATACACATTAACAATATTTTAGAATGTTTTACACTATTACTAGTAGGCCTACAGCCTAGACATTAGAGACTTTAGTTGTCACTGTGCAATGCTTTATAACAGATGTTTACATAGCTCTTATTTGCACCGCCATCGTTGAAAACAATGTATTTCAAACCCCAGTTTGTCCCTCTTTCAGGCTGAAACAGCCTTCCCGCGCACAGTTTCTTACCCCTCAATGTCGCAACATTTCGGCTGGTCCGACTTTTATTTGGGCCGACATTTCTGGTGACCCACAGCTCTAGTGGTTGACGCTGTTGGAGCCAATCAGAGGCAGAGTAGCTGCTGCTGCTAGAGCCGCGTCATAGGCTTGCTTAGCTGTCCGTCAAAAGTAAATGGGCCAATGGGAATGCGCCAGGGAAGTCCCACCCGCCTGACAGGTTTGTGTCAAAACCGCAAACAAAAAATCAGGGAGCGCAAACGAGAAGACTGGAATCGTAATCAAAGAAAATGACAACAAACAAAACTGAGAGAGAGGGGAAGGCAAACATTTTACACACATGTACAAAGTTTTTTCTCGCAATCCCTTATTTTTTATTTGAATTATTTTTTTTGTTTGATTTTTTTAATTTTTATTTTTGATTTTTTTTTTTTTTTTTATTTATTTTTTGATTTATTTTTTATTGATGATCCTTTTTTTGATTGAGATGATAAAAGTTGTTTTTCAACTTAAAGTCACAAATCTGATTCCATACACACTGGAGCGATTATGACAACAGAGCCTGTTGCTAACGCGTTCTCCACACTCATCACAATCTTTTTAAAAGAATACGACGGAACGAGCCGTCCGTCGCTCATTCATGCAATGCAGCCATGCGTCGCACGCACACACCATGCAGGGAGGACGAACTACTTCGGAAGTACTTCGGAAAAGTGACATTATTTGGATGTAAACAGCACAGCTCTGGCTTAAAAACAACAACATCAATGCGGGCTGCGGGGTGTCTTGTTCTTGTAATGCACTGGGACTCTGCTGTAACCAGAGACCGAGTGACCAAGTGTGACCAATCACAATCATGTATGCAAATCACCGAGTCGCCCCTCTCCCACCCACAAAAAAGACGCTAAACTACCGATTATAAGTCGCGTTTTTGGCAAATAAATACACATATTTAACTTCTCCAAATCATCTAACTGTTCGGATGAATAGTAAGATCAAAGTTTGAACTGTATCAATATGCTAAAAAGTGAATTTGGGTAAAAAATAAAAAATACACTTTCATGGCTCCCAGGGGAAATTAGTCTTGTGCGACAAGAGGCACAAAGCACCAGGTGCGATCACAAATCCCCCCAAGAAATACATTCTTCATACATTTATAACATTAAATGTATTTAACCTGTCTGGTGCTGAACAACTTATAACTGTCCTCTCTTTCTGCACAGGATAGGCGCAGAGGCCTGGTGTTGGGCTCACAGAGGTGCCCCCCCTCCCCCTCCCCTCACCTTGGTACTGTGCACTCCTGCATGCCCCCCTTCACCCCTGTAGTTCTCGATATAAGCCCATGTTTGCTACAGTTTTTAAGGTCTTATACTATTTTAAAGTAATTCTGTGCAATAACATGTTTTTATTTGAGCATATTGTTAAGGTATAAGGACATTATACTGTAGGTGCACCCTTGCTCATTGTGTCCAGTAGAGGGCAGCGTTCCCTCTAGTATTGAGGTATTGACTCTACCTCTGTGACACCTACACTACCTCTTCCGGTGTCACTGACTAACAGAGACTGAATGATGATGACTGAAGAGCGGCAGCACAGCCGCATCACTCCCGCCTGTTCATTTTGTTAAATAAATATGCCTGCAAGCGTAGGCTAAAAGTATACAAGTGTCTACAGAGTTCAATTAAATCTCCACCGCGACGCAAACCCTGCTTCACAGGTTATGGGCCCAGGGAATGCAAGTATAGAGCTACAAGGCAACAGCGAAGAGAACAACTGTTAGCCACGGGAAGCTAAGACGGCGCCGAGAGACTCCCGCCTAAAAAGTGAAGTTTCTACAAGCCGCAACATCTGGAGATCGTGAACTCAAGAGAAAGAACGTGAAAATGGCCGGAGCAGGAACGCTACAACAACAGATCGTATTCGATGGATCCGAGGATAAGTATGATCTCTGGGAAACGCGATTCCTAAGCCGTTTGCACATTCTGAAGCTAAAAGACACTATTCTGAAAGACCCCGAAGGCGAGGCTGCAGTAGCTGCAGATCCAGCAAAGAATGCAGACTGTTACGCTCAGTTAGTGAATGCACTTGATGATAAGAGCCTGTCATTGATAAGACATGATGCAACCGATGACGGAAGAAAGGCCTTGAAATTATTAAGGGAGCATTATTCAGGAAAAAGCAAGCCCAGGATTCTAAACCTGTACACGTCATTGACCACCATAAAAATGGAAGGAAATGAGACTGTTACTGACTACATGATTAGGGCTGAGAATATAATTGCAGCTCTTCGTGATGCAGGAGAGAACATGAGTGACGGGCTGCTTGTCGCCACCATTTTGAATGGGCTGCCAGACTCATTCAAACCACTGGCTGTCCACGTTACACAAAATGAGGACAACGTGACATTCCAAGACTTCAAGAGAAGACTGAGGGTCTATGAAGAATCTGAGAAGATGAGGACAACTGGTTCTGCAGACAGCGTGATGAAGACCAGCATGATGAAGCAAAGCAAACAAGGCACCAAGACACAAAGGAAGGAAGGGGAAGCCACTCTGGTATGTTACAAATGTGGAGAAAAAGGACACATAGAACCAGGTGTACCCAAAAAGTGTGGTGCAGTCACTGCAGGAGCAACACACATGCAGAGTCTCTATGCAGAAAGAAAGGAAAAGACGGAGCCAGAAAAGTTGCAGAAGGAGAGGAGGACATCGACGGCGAGGATCACTACTTCATGGCCAAGCATGCAAACAAGGAGAGGCCATCAGCCAACGTAAAGATGAAAGGAATAATGGTCGACGCTGGAGCGACGTCTCACATCGTCAACGACATCGCCAAGTTCAAGAGCTTCGACGACACATTCCAGCCCGACACCCATTCTATCGAGCTGGCGGACGGGACCAAGTGCAGCGAGATGGCGCAACGCAGAGGGACAGCGCTGATCTACCTGCTAGACAACGAGGGACGACAACAGAGAGCACAGCTACGCGATGCACTGTATATGCCAACCTACCCACACAACATATTCTCAGTGGCAAGAGCGACAAACGGAGGAGCAACAGTGACATTCAAGAAGGGGGACAGCCACATGATCACCAAAAAGGGGGACAGGTTTGACTTCCAAGAGAGTGGTAATCTGTTCTACTTGCCAACTGTTGAGAAAAATGTTGATAAATGCAATATGTGCCACGACATGCAAACTTGGCATGAAATATTGGGTCATTGCAATTACGAGGATGTACAAAAGTTAATGGGTGTGGTAAGAGGTATGGAGATCAGAGGCAGTGTAGCCAGGCCAGCACAGTTGTGTGAAATATGTGCAATGGGAAAATTCACACAGACAAGGAATAGAGAGGCAGACAGAAAGGCTACAGAGCCTTTACAGCTGGTCCACACTGATTTAGCTGGTCCAATGAAAACCCCAAGCATAGAAGGTCACAAATACGCACAGTCTTTTACAGACGACTATTCAGGTGCTATTACTGTGTATTTTCTCAAATCCAAAAGTGATGCAGTACATGCTACTGAAAGGTTCATAGCCGACTCCGCCCCTTTCGGAGAAATTAAATGTCTACATTCTGATAACGGTTGCGAGTTCACAAGTAAGGAATTCAAAGCACTGTTAACCAAAAATAGGATTAAGCATGAGACATCTGCACCCTATTCACCTCACCAAAACAGTACGGCAGAGAGAGGTTGGAGAACCCTCTATGAGATGGGCAGGTGTATGCTATTTGACAGCAAACTACCAGACAAAATGTGGAATTATGCCATTCAAACAGCCGCCTATATGCGAAACAGGTGTTACAGTAGACGCACAAAGAAAACACCTTACGAGATGCTCACAGGCAAGAAACCAGACATGTCCAAACTTCAGAAATTTGGGTCTGTGTGTTTTGCATACACACAAGAAAAAAGGAAGCTAGATTCCCGATGTGAGCAGGGTCGTTTCATTGGGTACGACAAGAACAGCCCAGCTTATCTTGTGTATTATCCAGACACAGAAAAGTTCCAAAAACACAGGCTTGTGAAGTTACCAAACAAAACAGTCAATGAAAAAGAAACACAGACACATGGGCCACACATTGAATATCAGGACAGAGAGGTACACACCAGGGTCCTTGATAACGAGGAAAATGATGATGAAAAAATGGGAATTGCAACTGGTCAAAGTGTTCAAAATGATGTTTCTGAGGTTGAAGGTGAACAGCCTAGCACTGAGAGTCAGGGTAGAAAGAACCCACCTAGAGCTAGAAGAAAGCCTGTCCACTTACAAGATTATGACACTGAAGACACAGCAGACAGACTAGTAACTTGTGTTGATTCATGTTATAGAGCTGTTTGTGACAGATTATGACACTGAAGACACAGCAGACAGACTAGTAACTTGTGTTGATTCATGTTATAGAGCTGTTTGTGACAGATTATGACACTGAAGACACAGCAGACAGACTAGTAACTTGTGTTGATTCATGTTATAGAGCTGTTTGTGACATACCACAAAACTACCAGGATGCCATACTGTCAACCAAATCACAGCACTGGATAGATGCAATGAATGACGAAATGCAGTCATTAAGAGAGAATGATACATTCAAAATCACCCAGTTGCCACCAGGCAAAAAGGCAGTGGGGGGTAGATGGGTGTATACGCTCAAGAGTGATACCGACGGGTCTGACAAATATAAAGCACGGTTTGTTGCAAAAGGCTACAGCCAAACACAAGGTATCGACTATGAGGAAACATTCTCACCTACTGCTGACATGACAACTGTCAGGGTAGTCATGCAAAAGGCAGCGCAGGAGGATTTAGTTCTCCATCAAATGGATGTTAAACCCGCATACCTGCATGCACCTATTGATTGTGAGATCTATCTCGAACAACCTGAAGGTTATGAGAAAAAGTCTAATACAGGAGAAAAGCTAGTATGCAAACTCCAGAAGTCCTTATATGGTCTCAAACAGTCAGGCCGAAACTGGAATTCTCTGTTACATCCATATCTCACTGAAAACGGTTTTGAACAAAATCCTGCTGACAACTGCCAATACACAAGGGAAAAAGAAAATGAAAAAGTGATTCTGATTGTCTGGGTTGATGATCTAATAACTGCTGCTAACAATGAGGATGTTGTGAAAAATGTCAAACTGATGCTCACTGAGAGGTTTAAAATGAAAGACCTGGGGAAATGAAACAATTTTCTGGGGATCGATTTTAAACAGTCAGAGGGTCAAGTCACTATGTCTCAGGAGAGGTATGTAAACAAAATCCTTTCAAGGTTCGGGATGCAAGACTGTAGAGTCAGAGAGACCCCATGCGAGTCAAAACTCGTATACACTGAAAATGCCGAAAAAATGGATGACCCTAGAATATCTAGGGAGGCAGTGGGAAGTTTAATCTATTTGACTACTTGTACTAGACCAGATCTGAGTTATGTGGTCAGTAAACTTTCACAGCACTTTGCTCACATGTTCTTTACTCAGAATATGAACTAATGAGATCAGGTAGAAGGTATAGGACACCACAGTGCAGACACAACCGTTTTAAACACTCATTTGTACCTCTTTCTATAAAGCTGTTAAATAGGTAGTCATTTCCCTTACATAGGGGTAAGCACTTAGGGTGTATATGGTATGTGTTTTTGTGTTGTCTGCTGGTTTGTTTTTTGTCTTTTTGTATGTATGTATGCAGCTGTGGTCCTGTCTCCAAGACAAATTTCTCCCTCGAGAGACAAATAAAACTTGAACTTGAACCAAGTGAAGAGCACTGGAGCACTGTGAAACACGTGTTCAGGTATCTTAAAGGTACAACAGACCATGGGTTATGTTTTAAAAAGGATGACACAGGTGAACTAGGTCTAATAGTCCACAGTGATGCTGACTGGGCATCTGAGGTCACAGACAGACGTAGCACCACAGGGTACTGTGCCAGTTTAACTGAGAAAAGTGCTCTCATTTCATGGAAGAGTCGAAAACAACCAACAGTCGCACTGTCTACCTGCGAGGCAGAATACATGGCCTTAGCGTCAGCAATACAGGAGTCTTTGTATTTGCAACAGCTACTCACGGGTATGGATAAGTGTCAGTATGCACAAACCAAGGTTTATGATGACAACCAGGGGGCTATTGCTCTAGCTCGAAATCCAGTCAACCGCCAAAGGTGTAAACATATTGATATCAAATACCACTTCATACGAGAAACTGTGAATAGTGGGAAAATATGTCTGGATTACTGTCCTACTGACAAAATGATTGCTGACTTGATGACAAAACCAGCCACTAAGCTACAACTGAGAAAGTTCGCTCAGTACTTGTTTGGCACTTAAAGTGCAAGGAAAGCCTAATGTGCCAAAATGTCATTTTTGTTATTTTCTATTGAAGGCCAAAGGGAGAATATTTTTGTTTCTTTTCTGCCTAATTGTTGTGATGTAAAGGAACCACAATAAGCTAAGTTCGAGTGGGGGTGTTAAGGTATAAGGACATTATACTGTAGGTGCGCCCTTGCTCATTGTGTCCAGTAGAGGGCAGCGTTCCCTCTAGTATTGAGGTATTGACTCTACCTCTGTGACACCTACACTACCTCTTCCGGTGTCACTGACTAACAGAGACTGAATGATGATGACTGAAGAGCGGCAGCACAGCCGCATCACTCCCGCCTGTTCACTTTATTAAATAAATATGCCTGCAACCGTAGGCTAAATATACAAGTGTCTACAGAGTTCAAGTAAATCTCCACCGCAACGCAAACCCTGCTTCACACATATGAACGTAAAATAAACTATTGTAATCTTGGGGGAAATCCTTGTTACTGCATCTTCCTTTCAGTCACTGAACCTGTTCAGTTGGGTATATTTTCAAGTGTACGTATATTATTCTACCATACTTTTTAACACTTGAATTCAAACTCTGGGTCTCGGCCCGGTTACACATGCAGTCACGTTTTCAAAACCGCACGCATACATTATGATGGGAGATTTGTGTCCGTGCACACACCTTTTGTAGACAAAAAAGAAAAACACAGTTTCACCGCTCCGCGATGGCCAACAGCTGGAAAGAAATCCTTGGCGCATCGCGGTGCGGTGACGATGCCGCCGTGCCGGTGTGGAATAGGTTTTGCTCAGCGCGGATGTAAGCCTGGAGATTGAGGGATGCTCTCTCGCTGTCTCGCGGTGAGCACAGGGGGCTATCCCGCATCCATAGCAGGAAAAGAAATCTCGTGTCCTAGCTGGGCGAGTGAAAGTGATGGTCGCTTTCTTATGAAGAAATACTGGCAAGTGCTCAACTTGTTTGCAATGCGATCAGTGTGAATGAGAGGAGGGGTTACGGCCGGAGCAAGTAGTAGAAGAGTTGCGACATTGAGGGGGTTGAAAAGCGGCCTACTAAAGTAAAGTCATTCATAGCGGTCTCACAGCTTTGAATAGTGAGACGGGATAGAAAACAGCGACCCACTAAAGTGATTTACAGCGGTTGTGCAGCTTTGAATTGCACAACTGGCAACATGGATAGTATTAGGCCTACTAGAAAACGATTTAAAGTAAAGTGATTTAAGAACATTAAAGCTGGGCTGCAGTTTGAGGACTTGTCACAGGGATTAAAGCAACAAAAAAATCCAAAGACGGAAACTATTTCAGACATTCTCTAGTTGTGTAGACTTGGGCTAATTCACATGATGAATTTAACTTTTGAGACCGTAAAAATGAAACCACGCAGGTCCATTTTGTTTCACGTTTACGCTCTCAAAGAGTTACATCTGGTCAACCAACATTCCAACATTTAGCTGCGGACCATCTCTCAACCACTGGTGGTCCCTGGACCGCTGATGAAAACCACTGATATAACCTTTCATTGGGAGGGCAAGATGCGCATTTGGGTGGGCACTGCCCACCCCTGCCCCCATCTAGATCCGGCCCTGGCTCTACCCGTTCGGTATCAGTGTTTCGACTTTCGTTAGCTTCTTATGCGGCTCACAGTGGACATGGATACTTTGTCGCATTTAACTTTTGCGACCAGTTCATTCATCTTGTTGCTCAAAGAGCGAACATTAAAAACGTTATTACCGGCAAAGGATGTCGGCTGCCACGTCTCCTTAATCTGGCTCGCACTCCTCCTCTTGACCCTCTTTTATTTTTATTCCATTTTCGCGTCCCGCTGTTCTTAAATTCTGAATACTTGGCCAGTGAATCCAAAACACAACAGACATGCATTAGGCCGTGTGCTGATTCCAGATTAAGGCTTAGAAAATGAATTCCGTTCCCATGTCAGGTGGACTACAAATGCAATGCATTTTTGCATAGACAATACCTTTCTGAACATTGGGTTAAAAGTTCTACTCATAATATCCTGCAGTATTTTGTCACCAGCCAGAAATGTATATTGAAGTATATTAGCAAAAATCGGAAATTTAGTCCTTCTGTATTTGCTTATGAAATGGTTTATATTGATTTTGGCAACACAAAATATTTCTCAAATATCATAAATACATATAACTAACACCTGCAAGTCTTATTGCTGATTTAGTATACTCATATTTGTATATAGACCATGAAATGTAGCAAATTTGTTAAAGAAAACGCTTCAATTTAAGTGATGGCACCCAGCACAATGAAACATACACATAGCAAATGTAAACAATAGCTCCTGTTTTATACATAAAATGTAATTATATAATCTAAAAGAAAATCTTGAGAAGCTTGGACCAAACTGTCAGAAAGTCTATTGAAATGTTACCATGATCCATTAGAATAATGCAAGAAAAAATGACAAACTAAATATAAATGCACTAGAGGTCAAAATTATTACATTTGGTATGAAACAATTATTCACCCCCCCCCCCCCCCCCCCCCCACACACACACACACACACACACACCCATTGCATCACAATAAAACCTTCTGCTGGTTGTGCTTTTGCAGTTAGGCATTTGTTAATCTTAATCAATACAAAACAAAAAAGAAACAAACACAACAAAACAAAACTAGTAGTACATGGTCATATGCTCATATGCATGGTCAATTGGTCACTCATCCCTACCACCCTCCTCATCCTCATCAGAGTCATCATCCCATGTACCTCTTTCTTCTCTTTCGTTGTTCGAAACATTTCCACAGTCCTGACAGTGACATAAATCAGTGCAAGGGAGTTTTGCAGACATACATGAACATCTTTCAGTTTCACATTTGCTTTTTTTGCAATTGCAGTGGACTACCTGCAACACGCTATCAGGGGCAGGATTTTTAGTCATCCAAGTCACTGCTAACTCCCCATCTTCCATGCCCCATCATCCATTGCCAACTGGTGAGGGAGCACACACCATACGAGTCAGAGAACGCCTCATCACTGCTGCTTGATAGTTTGCCCTTTTGCAATGTTGGTGGAGAGCATCGCTTGTTGGTGGAATGGACAGCTCTGGCAAAGCTGATGTTGCCATACAGAATGATTTGTATCTTGCATCGTTCACATTTTTGGCAGATGATTGGCCATACAGGTGGCACACATATTTGCTCAGTGTGTTGAAAGTTGACTGGTCAAGGGCAAAATTGCTGCCAAGATCTGTGAACCCAGTCAGGTATTCTTCTTTCTGGCAAGCAAGAGAAAATGTCTTTGCTTTGCCCTTGCCATGAAAAGCACTGGTTGAGTCACAACCTGTTAAGGTATGGATGCCAATAACTGCAGAGCCTTTTTCCTAAAATGCCTAGGAAGGACATGCATGTATGAAACTCACCTAGTCTAACCACAAGACGCTTTGTCAACTCAGCAAGTTCAACACTTCGCTTCAGAATAGTGTTAACTGTTGACATTTCTGTCGGAGAAGCCTCAATGACAGGAAGATAATACAGGTGTTACGACCCCTGGGTCGTTTATTGTTTATAGTTATGAATTGTTTTGCTTATGGTTATGATTTTGTTTTGTGTTAGTAGGCTGTTGCTAGAATTAAATATATTTAGTTCATGTCACATGCTGTGTATATAAATATATTTATTCTCATACATACATGTATATAGAACCCCACAGGTAGATGCCTTTAGCTTACATGCCTTTAGATAGGGCGCCATCTATTGGTATGCTTTTGTGCTCTCCTATATGTCCTCTGTAGGTCAGACTGACAGTCATCCCTCATTCGTCTACCAGCTAGAGGGAGGCTGGCATCTCTATCAGGGTCTGATCACCCCTGGTTGGTCCTGCTGGCCGGTTGGGCGTAGCCGATCACTCCGTCCACCTTACTTAGTCCAGTCTGATGCTGAACTCCAACGGGAAAACATCATTCCAGATCTTTCCCCCGAGCCGTCGCCTACTGTTGTATTGTTTGATTAGAGTTCCGTTATAGTTCTGCTGTGTTTTGCGTTTTGCTATAATTGAGATTCTGCTAAGTTAAAACCCCTTCGGAAAGGGTTTTGTTATTGTTTAGTTTTGCCCAAACATTGTCTTTATTTTCTGTTTTCCTATCTTTTGTAAATATTTGTAAATAACGACTATTCAATTGACCACAAAATTAATATAAAATAAACAACTTGTATTGTTTATACCCTGTTTTAAGTCGCCTCCATTCAGGTTTAAACTCTTAAATACCCCTAGACAATAGAGTCCGTAACATATTTGGGGGCATTCGTCCGTTTCAAACAAACAAACAAAAAGCATTTGGTTGGTTATGCCTATTGTTTGGTTTTTCTTTTTGTTTTGTTTTGTGGTGGTCAACGGTTCGAGGGAGTTCAAAAGTGAGTACGTTGTTCATAGTGATTCGGCTTCAAAATGCGCTATTGTTATGGACTCTGATCAGCAGGGCGCTAGTTCGGATGTCTTAACTTTGCAGGAGTTGCGAGAGTGCACTTATTGGGAGTTGTGGGCCATCGCTAAGCAATTTAACGTCGATCTACCAGAAGGTAATAGGAAAAAAGACGCTATATTTTCAGCTGTTGCAGAACAGTTGTTATTACGCGGTGTAATAGTAGAGATGATGTCAGAGCAACCAGAAGTGGTCCCCGACGCCTTGGATGAGACCGAGCAGGAGCGTTCTGCGCGTTCTGCGCGTTCTGCGCGCCCTGACCCAGAGCCGGTCGGACCGGGCGCCGGTGGTTCTGGGGAGGTACCCTCTCCCCAGGATCCACAGCTAGACCAAAAAGAGGGTGGGGGGAGTCCTCTGGACACAGGAGGGGTTTTGCGCCTCCGGGCAATGGAGCTTCAAATTGAACAAACTAAATTGGAAAATGAAAGATGTAAGTTGGCTCAGCAGAGAAATGAGCTTGAGTTAATTCGCCTGAGAGGCCAGGCCGGCTCCCAAGTGGCGGCTGCTCCGGCAGTGGCGTCTGCCCCCCACCAGCACCCTGACACGTCATCAAGGACCGCATTCAGAGAGACTACGTTTGACATTAGTAAGCAGATTGGCCTGGTACCTGCCTTTAAAGAAGGTGAGATTGACGCTTATTTTCTTGCTTTTGAGAGAATCGCTATAGCGGTTAAATGGCCAAAGGAGTTTTGGAGTCTGCTCTTGCAATGTAAACTTTCTGGAAAAGCACTAGACATCTGTAGCGCGCTCTCTGTAGAAGAGAGTCTAGATTATGACAAGGTGAAGGACGCCATTCTCTCTGGATTCGAAAAGATCCCTGAATCCTACCGCCAGACTTTTCGATCCACTGAGAAGGCTCCTAACCAGTCATATGTTGAATTTGGCCGTGAAAAGAAAGCACTTTTTAATAAGTGGTGTAAATCGAGCAACGTGCAAACTTTTGAACAGTTGAGTGAACTCATTTTGTTGGAAGAATTTAAAGCCTGTCTTCCTGATCGAATTGTAATCTATCTTGAGGAACAAAAAGTTGAGTCTATTTCTAAAGCCACTTTGCGTGCTGATGAGTATGCTTTAACGCACCGGTTTACTGAAGGTTCTGTGCGCCGTGAGTTTGTACTCGGAAATAACAATAGAAAGCAACAGCAGCAACAACACAAACAGCCGCAGCAGCCGAGAAGTCCACCACGGTCTTCCGGGTCTACGTCTGATACTCGTGCTTGCTTCTATTGTCATGATTCGAGTCACTTGATCGCACAGTGCCCTAAAGTACCACCGAAGCAACAGAAAGAGAATCAAAATGTGAGAAAACCAAAGAGTGTGGGTTTTGTGCGGTCGCTTCCTCTGTCTGTTCCCGAGTCAGTCAAACATGTCCGGGGAAATACAGAAGAATGCTTTAAACCGTTTATGTTGAAAGGTTCTGTATCTCTGTCTGGGAATGAGAAAGAAAGCGTTCCGATCACGATTTTGCGTGATACTGGAGCCTCACAATCGCTCATGTTAAAAAGTGTTCTCCCTTTCTCTGACAGTTCTTTCTGCGGCTCGGATGCGTTGGTTTTGGGCGTGGAGATGGCTTCCTCGCGTGCGCCCTTGCATGCTGTCCATTTGTCCTCTCCTCTCATCTCTGGCTTTGTGCAGGTTGGTCTGCGGGATGTTTTGCCTATTGATGGGGTGGATTTAATTCTGGGGAATGATCTAGCCGGGGAAAAAGTGTTTCCTACTCTGCAGGTGGTTGAAAAGCCGGTTGTTGATGAAACTGTGCCGCTATGCGGGGGACCACCCACTGGGTTTCCTGCATGCGCCGTCACTCGCGCTCAGGCACGAAAGTTTGGTGATTTGACATTGGATGACACATTTTTGTGTTCAGAGAAGCCATTGTGTGGTCCCTCACGTAAACGCCATAAAAAGGCTAGGGATAGTGTTTTGCCAGTTCAGCCTGACTTTGTGTTCAATGTCGATAGAGAAACGTTTGTGCACGCGCAAAAGAATGACTCCTCTCTCTCTGTGTGTTGGGCTGCAGCTCGCGCTAATGCGGCTGCCGGTGAGCCTGGTGCATATAGCATAGAGGACGATATTCTGATGCGTAATTGGTATCCCGCTGCTGTTGGTAATCTGGGCTCGAACGTGGTTCGACAAATTGTGGTGCCTCAGGGTTTCCGAGACCAAATCCTTGGTTTGGCCCATGATAATGTCGCTGGTCATTTGGGCATTCGCAAAACGTACAATCGCATTTTGCGTTATTTTTTTTGGCCATGTCTAAAAAAATCAGTTACTGCATTTTGTCGCAGTTGCCATGTGTGCCAAATGACCGGGAAACCGAACCAGGTTATTCCACCAGCACCGTTGAAACCAATTCCTGCTATTGGTGAACCTTTTGAGCATATTGTCATTGATTGTGTTGGCCCTTTGCCAAAAACTAAATCAGGTCACCAATTTATCTTTACCGTGATGTGTGCGGCAACGCGCTACCCAGAAGCGTTCCCATTACGCACTATAAAAGTGAAGCAAATCATTAAAGCGCTCACAAGCTTTTTCTCTACTTTCGGATTTTGCCGTGTCATACAAGTGACCAAGGCAGCAATTTCATGTCTAAAGTCTTTTCTCAAGTGGTTTCTATATTGGGGATTGAACACAGAAAGTCTAGTCCTTTTTTTTATTTATTGTTTATAGTTATGAATTGTTTTGCTTATGGTTATGATTTTGTTTTGTGTTAGTAGGCTGTTGCTAGAATTAAATATATTTATATATAGTAGTTCATGTCACATGCTGTGTATATAAATATATTTATTCTCATGCATACATACATGTATATAGAACCCCACAGGTAGATGCCTTTAGCTTACATGCCTTTAGATAGGGCGCCATCTATTGGTATGCTTTTGTGCTCTCCTATATGTCCTCTGTAGGTCAGACTGACAGTCATCCCTCATTCGTCTACCAGCTAGAGGGAGGCTGGCATCTCTATCAGGGTCTGATCACCCCTGGTTGGTCCTGCTGGCCGGTTGGGCGTAGCCGATCACTCCGTCCACCTTACTTAGTCCAGTCTGATGCTGAACTCCAACGGGGAAACATCATTCCAGATCTTTCCCCCGAGCCGTCGCCTACTGTTGTATTGTTTGATTAGAGTTCCGTTATAGTTCTGCTGTGTTTTGCGTTTTGCTATAATTGAGATTCTGCTAAGTTAAAACCCCTTCGGAAAGGGTTTTGTTATTGTTTAGTTTTGCCCAAACATTGTCTTTATTTTCTGTTTTTCTATACTTTGTAAATATTTGTAAATATAACGATTCATTGACCACAAACGCAATATAAAATAAACAACTTGTATTGTTTATACTCTGTTTAAGTCGCCTCCATTCAGGTTTAAACTCTTAAATACCCCTAGACAATAGAGTCCGTAACAACAGGGCAGACTTAGGTAGAGTGGCATTGCTTTGTAGCATTGTATGGAAACCTGTCCAGCCTGGTACTGTACATGCTTCACCATCTGTGTACTTCACTAAAACATATGCCAGTTCTGTTTTGGCAGCAGACACAGTGTTTACCCTGTATGTCTCTGCCTGCAATGGAACATTTTCATCATGAAACAAGTTCTGCGGACCTTGTCTTTTAGACTGTGCGTAGTGTTGTACAATGAAGGGTCCAGGTTTTTTCAATGTGTACACTGACTTCTTCAGTGGCTGTCTGTCTGTTCTTGACGTTGTTTCAACAACAGAACTTTGTAGCATAATGCCATTTGTATGGTGAGTAGTTCCACGACCTGACAGTGTCTCCTCCCCAAAATCAATGTTGTCCTACACCAGTACTGTTGGTGCCTTCTTTGAGAATCCATTAGGGATTTTGTCTCTGCCCTCGAGAAGGTGTAGTTGAGCTAGGCTGGTGTCTAGACTGACAACTGTGTTTCAGGAAGCACAATGCCCTAAATCTATTAAGTAGCGACAGAACATTGGATGAACCTGTTAAATGGCGAACAGTTAGACCAAGACAAAGTGACTTAGGTGTCTGCTTACAACCTTTAGATGCAAGATACACAATGTCTTGACAAACAGATAAAACTTTTAGGTTCACATCTTTCGGAATATCAACATAACACTCTAGTGTTGGTTCCTCTGTTGCACCTATAATCCAAGAAATCACATTGAACAGTTCAATGGGCACAACAGATTTAGCTTCAGAAACATTCAAATCCTCTGATGTGGGGGGCCATGGGCATTTCATCCCGGGGGAGTCATTCACAAGTCTCTTCAATATCAGTCCTGCACCATACAGTGCCCTTGTGTGGTCGGTAGTTTGCTGTCCAGGTGTTTGTTCTATGTCACTTTCTTGTCTTACCTCAGTTGACTCAGTTGTTGTCGTGTCTGATGGAAGAAGTAGCCTGTCTAACAATGTATCTGCTGATTTGTCTCAACAAAAACCAGTTTGGAGATGTTGCGCTTTGTAGGGCAGTGAAACACCAGCTGGGGGAAATCACGGGACAGTCGTCTTTTCAGTTTATCCTGCCTGCAACAAGAAAATATAGAAAAAGACAAATACAAATGTATAAATAAAAGGGATTTCTTTCCCAAACAAGAAACAAATTAGTTCAAACATATATGCACATTTCTTGTGAGAGAATACAGTACATCAATACAATCCACCTTTCGCTACGGCACCCACCCTTCGCCTTTCTCCATCCTTTACTTGACTACCGTTGCTAACTATGTCAAGCTTTGGCTGGGAGAGAGCCTCCTCCGTTAACCAACGTGTCATCGCACTATTTATGGATGTTTTTATTATAAGTTCCTAGATCAAAAACATCGACAGCCCTATAATGCCATCCTTCATCCTGAATTCCTGTAGTGCCATAAAGTGTCCAAAACGGTTGTAGGAGGCAGTTTTCATTAGCTTTTCAAAGCCAAAGGAAACACTTTAGCTTAGCCCTGCCGCTGCAGTCAGCTGTTCTGTGTTGTGATGTTCTGTGCACCGTTTGCCGTAAATCCCATTGCCTAAGGGGGTGGTCCTGACTCGCGATAGGCTGTGAGTGGGTTCTGGTGACCTAGCAACACTCAATGCGCTGTCCCATTGGCCGTGTGCTCGTAACACGAGCCAATGGCTGCAGCTCTCGACGTCCCATAGGCCAGACAGAGTGTTCAGAGTGTTGCCATGTCGTATCGAAATACAGTAAGCTACTTTGGGCTTGTGTTTCATAGAAATGTAGGTCCTTTCAACAATAACAACAAAAACGTATTTAGCATAATGTCATAAAGTTCATTATTTGCCATAATGTAATGAACATGAATAAAATCCATATGATTTGATTCATATATTTTAGATTCATCACACAACTGAACTATATGAAGCCTTTTATTGTTTCAATATTGATGAGTATGGCTCTGACCTACAGATTATGACAAATTATGAACTTCATTCTTCACATTATGCTATCTTCTGAAAAGGACCTCTAAGTATAACCTTTGGTTTTGTGACATACTCTCCTGAAAAGGTTCACACCGTAGAAATGACATTAAACGCATAATCTGAAGTGTGACAAGTCGGTAAACCCCGCCCACCTGCCCCCACTTCCCTGGCAACTGGTGTTAGGGGTCTCCTCCATAAAGGACTGCGCTATCTCACTGTTTCCAGATGAGTAGTAGCCTAATAGTTCCGATACCATCGATAATATATCAAACAGTTGCCAGGGAAGTGGGGGCAGGTGGGCGGGGTTTACCGACTTGTCACACTTCAGATTATGCGTTTAATGTCATTTCTACGGTGTGAACCTTTTCAGGAGAGTATGTCACAAAACCAAAGGTTATACTTACTGTAGAGGTCCTTTTCAGAAGATAGCATAATGTGAAGAATGAAGTTCATAATTTGTCATAATCTGTAGGTCAGAGCCATACTCATCAATATTGAAACAATAAAAGGCTTCATATAGTTCAGTTGTGTGATGAATCTAAAATATATGAATCGAATCATATGGATTTTATTCATGTTCATTACATTATGGCAAATAATGAACTTTATGACATTATGCTATATACGTTTTTGTTGTTGTTGTTGAAAGGACCTACATTTCTATGAAACACAAGCCCAAAGTAGCTTATTTCGATACGACATGGCAACACTCTGAACACTCTGTCTGGCCTATGGGACGTCGAGAGCTGCAGCCATTGGCTCGTGTTACGAGCACACGGCCAATGGGACAGCGCATTGAGTGTTGCTAGGTCACCAGAACCCACTCACAGCCTATCGCGAGTCAGGACCACCCCCTTAGGCAATGGGATTTACGGCAAACGGTGCACAGAACATCACAACACAGAACAGCTGACTGCAGCTAAGCTAAAGTGTTTCCTTTGGCTTTGAAAAGCTAATGAAAACTGCCTCCTACAACCGTTTTGGACACTTTATGGCACTACTGGAATTCAGGATGAAGGATGGCATTATAGGGCTGTCGATGTTTTTGATCTAGGAACATCCATAAATAGTGCGATGACACGTTGGTTAACGGAGGAGGCTCTCTCCCAGCCAAAGCTTGACATAGTTAGCAACGGTAGTCAAGTAATGGATGGAGAAAGGCGAAGGGTGGGTGCCGTAGCGAAAGGTGGATTGAAATATTCAGTATGAAATAGGTTTTCTTTTTGAATGGTGCCTAATCAGGGACCCCCACATGGTACAGTTGCACTGCTCACTTCACACAGGTGTATTTTTTGGTTTACTGAAATCTCAAGAACACAGTTACCTGTAGTCTGAAGCATCAATGTCCTCATTCTTCTTAACGATGTCTAAGAACTTCTTCCTCAGCTGGTTCATCCTCAGGACTTCTTGGTTGTCTATAATCCTTTGACGGACGACTTCTTCACAGAAGATGTTGTAGCTGGCAGCATATGGTTGTTCAGTTCTGGGGAAAAAAACACAAACACAGCACAGACACAAAAATAACTAACATGGGCAAAGAGGTGTGCTGTCAACATTGTATCAAAAGACAGACAAAATACATAGTATATGCAGTTGGTCAAAGCCTTACTTGTGAAAAGTGCAAAATTGTAATGCGATGTAATAACTCACACTTCATCTGTGTTTACAGATTTTGCCGCAGACTTGGTCAAAGACCTTGTGTACTCTCTGTAACAGGTCCTGTGGTAACGCACTTCCAAAGACACACAATCTTTATCTTTGATGTGCAGAAGAACGCTATAGTCTTGCTTTTTCTCAGCAGCCTCCAGCAACAGGCCTGAAAACAAAAAATGCATAATCTACTTTACTGTCAAACCACACATTTAGTATTTTAAAAAATGGGTGAAATTCATTGCATTAGAAAAAACACACAGGTCATGGTGGTGTGGCAGGGGGCAGGAGATCAATGCAATAAAAGAAAATTCTGTGTGTGTGTGTGTGTGTGTGTGTGTGTGTGTGTGTGTGTGTGTGTGTATTTGGTGGAGGGCTGTAAATAACAGTGAACAAAGGGGTCTTGATGGCAAGCTGAAAGTTGTGACCCGTCCCCATGACCTCCCAGCATTCCTACCTAAAACTTTTCCCCAAACTGTTGATAAAGAATTGAACCAACCAGCAGCTATGTATTTTAGGGTCTGTTCTGTAGTTTTAAACAGATAAGAACTTTTTTTCCTGAATTGTAAGTAATACAGTATAATATAAATTCACTACACCACCAGGCAGACAACGTCATACTCAAAGGAGGAGTGACAAACACAGTGTATCAAAGATGATATGATGGAATTGTTTTATAATAGCAGAATTATCATATACTAACAATACTACAATTTTAATGGCGATTGTATATTAACAATAAATATTTCACTTCAAAACGGGCATGCATATTTTGTTTACCTCTCACTTGGCCCAGCGCCATCAATGCTCATTACTTACATAGTTGGCCATATTGATTATTGTTATTATTTTGTCTCATAATACGTGTGTGTGTGTGTGTGTGTGTGTGTGTGTGTGTGTGTGTGTGTGTGTGTGTGTGTGTGTGTGTGTGTGTGTGTGTATGTGTGTGTGTGTGTGTGTGTGTGTGTGTGTGTGTGTGTGTGTCTCCCATAGTAATATATTTGTCCATTTTTTTACAAAGTATGCAGATGGCTGGAAGCACAGGGCCAGCAGAGCAGGCGGGAAGACCCGTCCGAGACCGAAGTTTTTTTCGGGGGGTTTCAGAAGTGGTTACGTCGGGGGTGCTGCTCTCTCCAGCGACTGCTTCTGGCTCTTCTCTCTCCTCCGTCTGTGCGCAGCGTTTCTCGGCCAAACCCAATCGTCTTTTGCAAATAAAACGACGGTAACACGTTGCGTGAAAACCAGCGTTATTAAACTCCACGTCAACGCAGTGTTTAAAAGTTTCGGCGATAGCTTTACTTTCGCCGTCCAGACAAAGCCATTGTTTGACGACGGACCTGTAAGTGTCCCACCTTGTTTTAGTAAAATCCTCAACGTCCTCATTCTGTACGGTCAAAAAGTGCATATAGCACTAACGTGCGTTAGTCCAGGCTTTCCGTTTTCGCGCAAGGCGAACGAAAATGAAAGCCTGGGTGTCGAGGTTACTCCGACATTGACTCTCAATTAGGTCTTCGCTAAGTCCCACCCCAACCCGTTCTTGGCGAATAGCGCATTAGCGACGGTTACTTAGCAACGGAGAATGGACAAGCTTTCAATGCTGATCAAAATGGTTAAAGGTGTGCGGGGAGAAACTCTGTCGCAGAGTTTCTACCCTACTAGCAAAACGAGTGTACTCTATTTACAGTATTACAGTATTTGCTGTAGCTGTGTGACCTCGGAAAGATGAAACTCTGATCCATAGCCTATATCTGTATGTAGAACTATTCAGAGCCTAGTATACACAGCGTTATGCAAACTCTGTTCACTTCATGGGGTCAGTCCAATGGAGGCTCTTCTACATAGACTTCTATTAAGAAAGGGGACAACAAATGGGCACAAGTCTTGGACTGGAAGTTGAAGAAATTGGACTCAGGCAACAGCCCAGTTTTAATGATCTTAAATCGCTTTATTTTAGATCGTTTTTAGTAATAGTAAGACATAAACATTAAGGATACAACACTTGAAAACAACTTTTCACAACTTCAGTTTGTCTCTATTCAAGCTGTATGAACGGCGCTCGAGCGCTCAGTTTCTGACCCCTTAATGTCGCAATTATGACATTGGATGGCATTCGCTATAGAGTTTATGGACATGAATGAACTATGCCGTATCTGACTGCGCAAACGGCGACACTGTACATTATCCCTGGTAGGCTCGTGTGTTGATAATGTAGGCTATGCCTGCCTGCCCCATTTAGCCTACCTTTTCCGACTGTAGTGACAATCAATAGGTATTCTTTTTCTGCTCTTTTTAGTTTTTGCCACCACCACAGAGGACACAGGAACCGCTTTTATTTTCACCCTCCTTGGCTTATGCCATTGTTGTGGCAAACTTGTACACAATGCTCTTATTGTGCTTTCCACTTGAGCGATCATAACATGCGTTTATTAACTCCACGACGTGGGAACAATATCCCGGACCGCTACAAACAAAGGAAAACAGGATGATTCTTCAAAGGGCTAAAACGCATTATGTAGCGAAAAATAAAGGATGTCATGAATGAACCATATCTTAAAATGTGACTAGGGCATTGTATGGACTTCCCTGCAATGCAAGAGCACTGTTGTTCCGTTATATGGTTATCTTTATTCATGAATGGACAACACATGAGGAGGCTGCGTTTTGCATTGCGAGCGGTAGCATTTCGCTTCTATTTGGATTTTATCGTCTTTGCTGAGAGGCGACATGCGATCTGGTGGATGTATTTTTCGAAACCATTTTGTAAACCCTTTTGACGTTTTGACTGTTAGTACTCCAGAAGTTGGAAATTATTTCTCTTCCACGGACACGGAAGTGTATTCTTCCATTGAATAGGTGAACGGGAGGATCAAGCTTGTCCATGCTCCGTTGCTTAGTAACCGTCCCTAACGTGGTATTGGCCAAGAACGGGCTGGGGTGGGATTTAGCGAAGAGCTAATTGTCGGAGTAGCAATACTTGTATTTTTTGGGAACATGTTGCCACTCCGACACAAGAGGTAGCACCATTCCGACAAGTATTATGTGTCAGAATGCCGACCATTATATTTTTGTCAAAAATAACACCATTCCGACAAGTGATGAGGAAAAAAAAAATATTGTAGTGAACCGTTCGCGGATGATCAGCTCCGCCGGCGGCAAAGATAGATAGGGGGTTAAGGCCAGGTTTCGGTTATAGGCAGGTTAAGAGAAGAATAACGGGGACCTTCAGGAGTGCCCAGCCGCTCGGCATTGGACGGTGGTAGGGTTGGGACTCGGACCGGGTCCATTTCAGTCCATCATTTTTTTTTTATGAACGGGTCTCTTAACGAGTCCCATCAATCAAAATTTCGCTCCGCTGTGTAATGAAGCATGCATGCATGTTGTTGCAACGGACCACAATAAACTCTTCGTACCGTTTTTCCAACGCGACAAGGACAAGACGTGTGTGTGTGTGTGTGTGTGCGCGTGCACGCGCGCGTACGCAACTCCGCTACTCCGCGGTGCGCTAAATAAGTAAAATATGGCATTTGAACGCACACCTGCTGAATGGGAAGAGAGCAGGGGCGCAGTGACACCCCCCCCCCCCCATTCCCTTGAGTTGGACTGCAGTTCGTTCGAGTGACATTTACTTAATATTTTAATTTATTTTATTGTATAGCCTACTGTTTAATACTGTCCTTACAGTATTGCTGTTTCTACTGTGAGGGGGGGGGGGGGGGGTACATGACGGTATGTCTATAGTTTCAAATGGAGGGTAAAGAGGGGGGGGGGTCAATTAGTCAAGTCAAGTCAAGTTTATTTGTATAGCACATTTCAGGACCCAATGTGCTGACAGAATTACAGAACAGATAAAGAATACAAAAGGTCAATGAATAAACATAGTACATGATTAAAGAAGCTAGTGAAAATAGATATGTTTTCAGTCTGCTTTTGAATACAGAGAGCGAGGCTGCAGATCTTAATTCAGCTGGTAAGGAATTCCATAATGAAGGACCATAGTGACTAAAAGCACCATGACCATATTTAGAATGAATCCTTTTAATACTGAGGAGCCCTTTGGCAGATGACCTGAGTGTCCTGGAGGGCGCATAAGGTTCAAGCATGTCAGAGACATAAGAAGGGGCCAAGTCATTGAGGGATTTAAAAACAGTAAATCCACTCTCTGTTTCACTGGTAACCAGTGCAGAGAAGATAAAACAGGAGTAATATGTTCAAATTTTTTGGTTCTAGTTAAAACTCTCGCAGCCGCATTCTGGACTAACTGCAGTTTATGAAGTGCCTTTTTTGAGGAACCAGCAAAGACAGCATTACAGTAGTCCAGTCTGCTAGTTATAAAAGCGTGAACCAATTTTTCACAGTCTGGTTGAGATAGGAAGCATCTAACCTTAGAAATGTTCCTTAAGTGATAAAATGCACTCTTGGAAATAGAGGTTATATGCTTGTCAAAGTTGAGTTCATCATCTAAGATCACACCTAAGTTTTTAACCTGCTGACAGAGTTGAACTGATAGGGGAAGTAGCACGGAATTGGTTTGTTCTTTTAGTTCTTTAGGACCAATTAATAGTATTTCAGTTTTGTCGTTTAGTTTTAAGAAATTGTTATGCATCCATTCTTTAATGTCAGAGATGCAGTTTACCAGGTCTGTGACTGAGTTGAGATTATTAGAGGGGACAGAAATGTATAATTGCGTATCGTCGGCATAGGATTGATAGGAAATGTTGTACTGTTTAATAATGGCTCCGAGAGGAATCATATGGAGATTGAACAGCAGGGCACCCAGAATCGATCCTTGAGGAACTCCAAAAGGGACATTGATTTTTTCTGATGAATGGGTACCAATAACTACGGAAAAGGATCTACCAGATATATAAGATGCCAACCAGGCTAGGACACTGCCATTAATGCCAAGGCAGTGTTCTAGCCTGTGGAGAAGAATGGCATGGTGAATGGTGCCAAACGCCGCACTTAGGTCCAAAAGGACTAAAACAGAGGCATCACGGTTATCAGAGGCTATTTTAAGGTCATTGACTACTCTTAGCAGGGCAGTTTCCGTACTATGATTAGTTCTAAAACCGGACTGGTAAACATCAAATAAATTGTTTTGTGACAGATAACTGTACAACTGTTTATAAACAACTTTTTCTAGAATTTTCCCCAAAAATGGGAGGTTGGAAATCGGTCTATAGCTCTCAGAGAGTAGTGGGTCGAGGTTAGGCTTTTTTAATAAGGGTGATACAATGGCATGTTTGAGCTGAGTGGGGAAAATACCTGATAATAGTGATGTGTTAACAATGACAAGAACATCTTCAGCCAAGCAACTAAAAACATTTTTAAAAAATGATGTGGGCAGAGGGTCAAGTCCACATGTAGCAGAGCTCAGGTCATTTACCACTTCTTTTAAGTCAATAAGATTGATGGACATAAAATTTGAAAAAGTACATTGAGGAACTGTACTGACATACTGTACTGACTCAGTAGAAGTGGAAATTATATTGCTCCTAATATTTATTATTTTATTGTTAAAATTGTTAAAAATTATGCTAATCTTTTAAATGTAGCCTACTTAAAATAAACTATAAATAAACAGAATAAAAAATTCACTTGCCCTGGACGACAGTGGACGCTGTGCGCTCTCTGTCTCTGTCCCTCTCCTTGAGTCTTTGGGGTTCTCATATTCACACATGGCGTTACGGGTAACCGTGGAAAACGCTGAGTCAATAGACATAGCCTACTTCACCCGTTCTTGTTCAGAAAAAAGCGAGACTGTCTCCATAGATTTGTTAATCACTGCTAGAGCTGTTGGCCCTTGAAATAAGTTAATCACTGCTAGAGCTGTTGGCCCTTGAAATAAAAAAAATGGGGGTCCGCGGGATGATTAGAATCATTTGATTCTAATCATCCCGCGGACCCCCATTTTTATTTCAATGATCAGGCATGTTACCAAATCAAAGCGCATCTCTCTCTCTCTCTCTCGCACCATGTGAGTGCACGGTCTGATATACCACTATATAGGCCTATTGCATACCCCGCGGGTTTTCTAATCATCTTGAGAATGTTTAGGCCTGTACCAATGCAATGGGGTAAAACCGCGGCCCAGAAAATATCTGTCGCATGAGAGATTTATGAGATTGTTTTTCTTCATTTTAATTGAGACATTTAGGCAGACAATCGGCTGTGCGCCGCTCCATCCCGCATTTGATCAGTCCCACTAAAACTAGAAAATAGTTCACAGTCACACAGATACAGATGTATATGGGGAAACGGCTTCACAAATATTATAGGTCGACCCTATTATGCTTAATATGCAATAGGCGGCCTATATAGTGGTATATCAGACCGTGCATGCACTCACATGGTGCGAGAGAGAGATGCGCTTTGATTTGGTAACATGCCTGATCATTGATTCTAATCATCCCGCGGACCCCCATTTTTATTTCAAAGGCCAACAGCTCTAGCAGTGATTAACAAATCTATCGAGAATTCGAGACAGTCTCGCTTTTTTTCTGAACAAGAACGGGTGAACGGTTTCGAGGAAAAAACAGCCCTTAGTGCGCAGCATTGCGCTACGAGGTCAGCCCAACCCGAGGCCCGTTGGTTAGGAGCCTGGCCTGCACTCTGATAAACCCACACATAAGAACAAGGAGTCAAGATCACGGTCACACACAGATCATAATAAAAAGTAGCCTACTTAGTTTTTAGGTTTTTTTGTTGTTCTTAGAAGTGTGCGTGCGTATATTGCGCTTCATATAATGAGAGAGAGAGAGAGAGAGAGAGAGAGAGAGAGAGAGAGAGAGAGAGAGAGAGAGAGAGAGAGAGAGAGACTAATGCACAGACGCTCCAATTTGGGTGAAATTCATGTCGGACTTGAAACATACCCCCACAGGCAGTGGAGCAGACAGTGGAGCAGACAAAATATGCACGCACGTTACACACACACACACACACACACACACACCAGGGTTATTAGGGCCCGAGCACTGCAAAGCAAGTGCGAAGCCCTATTGAAACCGCAATGTTTATTCTTTGTTTCTTAACCGAAGTAAATCGCGTTTTTCGGCCGCATAACATACACGAAAAGTTGCGAAAGTTGGCACGCACGTTCCTAGTGGCGTAAATTTACGTATGGTAAAATTGTTAAAAGTGGGCGTGGCCTAATTGTGCAACAGCGCCCCCTAGAAAACTCCGTGCCTCAAGCCCCACCATACGGTTTGACCTACATCCACGAAAATCGGCACGCACCTGTATCATGTCGCAACTTAAAAAAAAGTCTCTTGGTGCCGCGTCCGAAACCGAACAGGAAGTCGGTTATTTCAAAATAAAGGCTGCGTTTTGGTGCAATTTAGGCCATTTCCACATGTCGCATTTTGGCCAACTCGTCGGAGCGGGGGGGTCCGTTCGAAAAAAAAAAATCGCTCGGCAAGCAGAAAAGACGTTGACGATGAAAAGTTATGGAAATCGTGAGTTTTCGTAAAACGGCGCCACCGTGGCGGAGCGCCAAACTTCGCCGCCAAACAGGAAGTGGTACTTGCACCTGATTGGTCGATACTATTTTCTGCCATAACTCCTCAATGCTATGTCATAGAGACATATGGCTGGCATCATGGGACCCGGTAATGAGTCCCTGACGTCCTGATTGGTATTAACCAATCAGAAGAGGGGCCCCGCCCCCTGTACTTGCACCTGATTGGTCGATACTATTTTCTGCCATAACTCCTCAATGCTATGTCATAGAGACATATGGGTGACATCATTGGACTAGTAATGAGTCCCTGACGCGTGCGTCCCTGACGTTGATTGGTGTAACTTAGCCCCGCCCCCTCTTCTGATTGGTCGATAGTATTTCCTGCCATAACTCCACAATGCTATGTCATAGAGCATGGGTCTCCAACGCGTCGCTCGCGAGCGACCGGTCGCTCGTTGGTTGTTTTTGGGTCGCTCGCAAAGGAGTTGCAAAATTCGGCTATGAATGATATGAAAAGCATGACCTGAAATGCACTGCAATGCACTTTCCCTATGTCAGTCATTCCCAACGACCGTGCCGCGTCACTTTACTGTGACTTGGAGCAAGGCCAAGTGTGCCGTGAGAATTGCCGAACAAATTCCTTAGCATTTCCCGAAACCAATCGATACTGCGGTCCATTGTTCTTAGGTGCGAGAAAAAACAACATGCTAATGACGGCCGGGCGCCACCACGGAACCAATAGATACTACATTACAACACGCTGACCGTCGCTCCCTATCCCCTGGCCATAGAAATGCTAATTCAGTCTTTGTTTCAACGGGGCCATCACATTACCGTTGACTATAGGTAGGCTATCTGTGTCGCAGAACTGTCGAAAACAATGCATTTCCAACTCCAGTTTGTCACCGTTCCAGGCTGCATGAACAGCAGCGCGAGCACAGCGCTACTCCTCCGTGTGTATGAGAAACTTGAAATCCGAGCGATATGCTCGGATCGCTCCCACTATTGTGCCAAATCAATAATGTCGCAAAATGCCGGTAACCCGTGGCTTCAGATTTGCCCAATGAAAGGATTAAAAAGCTGACTAAAAATGCCATGAGGCATGGCAAAACACGTGACCGAGGCTTACACATGAAGGAGAGACCAAATGCAGCTTCTCTCTGTGTTGCGTGATCGTTGACCATTGGCAAGAAGGGGGGGGGGGGGGGGGGATGCTGAGATGATAAACTCCACTATGATTTGCTGCTTCTGGCTTTACTGGAGTGAATATTTGATTAAATGTGCATGGTGGACACAATCAAACTTAATTAATCTCCAAAATGATGTGCAGCTAAAAGCACAACAGAATTCACAACATTTCTGGGTGTTGGTGGACCCAGAAAAATATAATAATATTCACCAAGCAGCCCTGAAAGTGAGTGCTTTATTTGGCTCTACTTATCTATGTGAATCTGCATTCTCTGATATGAATGTGATCAAATCCAAATTCAGAACTATACTGACTGATGATCATTTGAATGACTCTATCAGAGTGAACCTGAGTGGATACACCCCAGCGTTCAAGTGTCTTGCAGAGGCCATGCAGTGCCAGGCATCTCATTAGAGGAGAATGCAAAATGTGAATGCACTTTTGAACCAGAACAGAGTTAGCACTAGAATGCCTAAGAGGTCATTTCGACTGTTTTTGAGATTTTGAAGTGGATTTTCTCTGCCTGTGATGGTCTGAAAAGGTCCCCCTTGCATGACTTTTCCTAAATATGCAATTCAAGTCATCTGTGTTTTTCTTTTCGTTTGTAATAATTTCTAAATATGAATTTAGAGGCGGAACTACCTAAAAGGCCTGGACATTCGCAGCCAATTTGACCGTCCTCACCCTCCTCCCCTGCTACAACTCAAAGAAGGATTTTCACACCAGTCTAATGGGTCATTTACATTTCAATTGTTGTCGCGTGTCGGGTGGGCCTGTCTGTCTCTCTCTCTCTGTCTCTCTCTCAGCACTAAAGCTAACTAAACTTCGTCTTTGTAACTTTTCCACATTTTTAACTGTTTTTATTAGACCCGCAAAAGGTTTTTAGTCCATTTAGTCATTAGTTTATCACGTGCAGCTGCGATGCGGCAACGAGGCAAGTAGCGCAACTATGTGATCTCCGTCGGATAGTCTCTCTCTCCTGTGTTTGTGCCTCATTTTGAACTGTTTTTTATATTGTTTTTTGTGCTACCGCAAAAAACTTGATTTGCCAATGTAAATGTCTGTTTTCTCATACAAATAAATCATTTCCGTGGAAATGGAAATTAAAAACGAAACGATGTGCCGTGTGCTTGTATTCACAGATTGATTCAGAATATAATGTATAATGTATAACATGTTTTATTTATACATGTATATACATGTATAACATGTATACATTTTGTTGTATTGTATGTTTTTACTTTTGTATGCATGCATAAAGCTAAAGGTCTGACTCAGAGAGTTTTCTGTTTGCAATGATGAAATGCTGTTGGTTTAGTGGTGGCAAAAATACATGTAACGAAATATGTTGAACAAAAGTAAAAATCCCTTTTGATTGGGACATAATAAAACAATAGCAAAGGAATGCACATCGAAACCACCACAGTGCTGAATGTGTGAACAATTCGTGATCGGCACATCAGGCTATAGTCATCGCGGCTATGCAAATGAAATGCATGGAATGCACTTCTAATTCTAATTGAATAAGGAATTCTAATTGAATAAGGAATTCTGTTTTATTTCCATTATTCAACTCAATAAGGAATTATGTTATCTTATCAGTGTTGGTTACGTTTCTACAATTAGTCTGTTGTTGTTGTAGTTTTTACAGACACAGTCTCAACCTTGAGACTGCATTAGTAATAAGTCCCTTTCCTGAAAACGTATGCAATCTATATACTGCAGATATGTTCGCATACTTAAAAAGAACGAAAAAAATAAGTTAAAGATATTTCCTATTTCCATTAGTCTAAGGTTATCATAGATAACATTAGTCATTAGCTAAAGGTCTGACTCAGAGAGTTTTCTGTTTGCAATGATGAAATGCTGTTGGTTTATACATGTTATACAGATTTATAGTTTTTAGTATACTAAGACGTAACCAGCTGTGCATTCCTTTGCTATTGTTTTATTATGTCCCAATCAAAAGGGATTTTTACTTTTGTTCAACATATTTCGTTACATGTATTTTTGCCACCACTAAACCAACAGCATTTCATCATTGCAAACAGAAAACTCTCTGAGTCAGACCTTTAGCTTTATGCATGCATACAAAAGTAAAAACATACAATACAACAAAATGTATACATGTTATACATGTATATACATGTATAAATAAAACATGTTATACATTATACATTATATTCTGAATCAATCTGTGAATACAAGCACACGGCACATCGTTTCGTTTTTAATTTCCATTTCCACGGAAATGATTTATTTGTATGAGAAAACAGACATTTACATTGGCAAATCAAGTTTTTTGCGGTAGCACAAAAAACAATATAAAAAACAGTTCAAAATGAGGCACAAACACAGGAGAGAGAGACTATCCGACGGAGATCACATAGTTGCGCTACTTGCCTCGTTGCCGCATCGCAGCTGCACGTGATAAACTAATGACTAAATGGACTAAAAACCTTTTGCGGGTCTAATAAAAACAGTTAAAAATGTGGAAAAGTTACAAAGACGAAGTTTAGTTAGCTTTAGTGCTGAGAGAGAGACAGAGAGGCCCACCCGACACGCGACCTATGATAACCTTAGACTAATGTTATCTATGATAACCTTAGACTAATGGAAATAGGAAATATCTTTAACTTATTTTTTTCGTTCTTTTTAAGTATGCGAACATATCTGCAGTATATAGATTGCATACGTTTTCAGGAAAGGGACTTATTACTAATGCAGTCTCAAGGTTGAGACTGTGTCTGTAAAAACTACAACAACAACAGACTAATTGTAGAAACGTAACCAACACTGATAAGATAACATAATTCCTTATTGGGTTGAATAATGGAAATAAAACAGAATTCCTTATTCAATTAGAATTCCTTATTCAATTAGAATTAGAAGTGCATTCCATGCATTTCATTTGCATAGCCGCGATGACTATAGCCTGATGTGCCGATCACGAATTGTTCACACATTCAGCACTGTGGTGGTTTCGATGTGCATTCCTTTGCTATTGTTTTATTATGTCCCAATCAAAAGGGATTTTTACTTTTGTTCAACATATTTCGTTACATGTATTTTTGCCACCACTAAACCAACAGCATTTCATCATTGCAAACAGAAAACTCTGAGTCAGACCTTTAGCTTTATGCATGCATACAAAAGTAAAAACATACAATACAACAAAATGTATACATGTTATACATGTATATACATGTATAAATAAAACATGTTATACATTATACATTATATTCTGAATCAATCTGTGAATACAAGCACACGGCACATCGTTTCGTTTTTAATTTCCATTTCCACGGAAATGATTTATTTGTATGAGAAAACAGACATTTACATTGGCAAATCAATTTTTTTGCGGTAGCACAAAAAAACAATATAAAATACAGTTCAAAATGAGGCACAAACACAGGAGAGAGAGACTATCCGACGGAGATCACATAGTTGCGCTACTTGCCTCGTTGCCGCATCGCAGCTGCACGTGATAAACTAATGACTAAATGGACTAAAAACCTTTTGCGGGTCTAATAAAAACAGTTAAAAATGTGGAAAAGTTACAAAGACGAAGTTTAGTTAGCTTTAGTGCTGAGAGAGAGACAGAGAGAGAGAGACAGACAGGCCCACCCGACACGCGACAACAATTGAAATGTAAATGACCCATTAGACTGGTGTGAAAATCCTTCTTTGAGTTGTAGCAGGGGAGGAGGGTGAGGACGGTCAAATTGGCTGCGAATGTCCAGGCCTTTTAGGTATAACTGCTACCCTAGTCATTCTTGTGTTAAAAGGAAGGATCCCTGGCCTAACATAGAATAAAACGCAGTTTGTTGTTAATGTTGTTGAATAAGGCATTTGAATATGCACTGTGATTGTTAATTGTTAATGTTGTTGAATATTATTGATTCTGTTAAATAAATGAAAGCTAAAAGTGAAGTAGCTCTCGGCCCCTCAGATTTTTTCAAAGTAGCTCTTAGATGAAAAAACGTTGGAGACACCTGTCATAGAGTCATATGGGTGACATCGTTGGACTAGTAATGAGTCCCTGACACGTCCCTGACGTTGATTGGTGTAACTTAGCCCCGCCCCCTCTTCTGATTGGTCGATACTATTTCCTGCCATAACTCCTCAATGCTATGTCAGAGACATATGGGTGACATCATTGGACTAGTAATGAGTCCCTGACGCGCCCCTGACGTTGATTGGTGTAACTTAGCCCCGCCCCCTATTCTGATTGGTCGATACTATTTCCTGCCATAACTCCTCAATGCTATGTCCTAGAGACATATGGGTGGTATCATTGGACTATGTATTGGCTCCTTGTGACTTAGCTGCGTCCCCTTTTCTGATTGGCCGATATTTGCCCGAAACTTGCACGATCGAGGGCCCGTAAATCGCTGCTTGCAGCTTTAATTATTATATTGATTTTTCATTTCAGTTTAGTTTTAGTTAGTTTTTACTCTCTTTTTAAATGTAGTTAGTTTTAATTAGTTTTAGGGCGCAATTGCTAGTTTTTATTTACTTTTTATTTTTGCAAAAGGGTTTTAGTTTCAGTTTTTTTTTTCATACTGTACTGGTGCTGAAAACTGCCATAAAATTATTATAAAAAGTTTATATTATAAATGTCTGAAAGCCATATACATATTGATAAAACCAAAAAAGAAGAATATTTTAAGTATGATTTCAGTTAATTTTATGAACCCAATATGCAGTTATAGTTTAGTTATAGGCTATTTTTTTTTATTTATTTGTAGTTTTTTTACTTCAACAGTTTTAGTTAACCATTACCCTATAAATCCTGACACACGCACACACACACACACACACACACACACACACACACACACACACACACACACACACACACACACACACACACACACACACACACACACACACACCAAAAGGCTGCAGATAGTCGTTTATTTATTTTATTTCAAAATCCATGCAGGCATAAACCAAGGCTGTTGTGAACCGACTCAGTTGAGTCTACTCTACGTTCTCACGGCTCTCACTTCGACCCCAGCCCCCACGTGTGTCAGGTACGGGTTACCATAGTAACTCGTCATCAACACACAGAGAGAGAGAGAGAGAGAGAGAGAGAGAGAGAGAGAGAGAGAGAGAGAGAGAGAGAGAGAGACGGAATGAGAGGGGCAGTGAACTAGTGCGCGCACAAGCTTTCTGTCTGTCCAACACTGCAGACCCCCCTCCCCCACGCGCACTCGACTGAAATCTGTCGGAATAGAGGTATGTCTGAATGGGGAAATGTCGGAATGGAACCATGTCGGAATGGAGATGTGTCGGAATGGAGCCATGTACTCAGCCACTGCTGGGAGAAAAGTGAGATACACGAAACGCTCCTACTTTCAGCAAGTAAGGGAGCTTTCACGCCATCTGCTGGGCGACTTGTGCCATAGAATGATTTGTGCATGTCAAACTTCCTGGTCTGTACTGCTCAGGTCTGTTTCCTCCCATGAACCAATGTGGACTCCCCCGTAGATGTCCATGCTTCCAGTCCTATTTAAACAGTCCTTGACGGTTGCGCGTGCACCAGTGTTGTTTTCGTTGACTAAGACTAAGACGAAAATGCTCGTTAACAAAGCTTTTTTCCAAGACTAAGACGAGCAAAGACTAAATAAAAAGTATCCTCTAAAGACGAACTTGAAGACGTAATGTAATGGAATCGTTCGCCAACGAATCAGACGAGACGAAAATGTTAGGGCGGGACGAACGGAAATGAGATAGCTGGGAAGACAATCAGAACGCTTCCCAATGCGGTTGATCGTCAGCATGTTGCATGGAGGAAAACCGCAAGATTGGTTGCACAAACAATTCTTCCACGATGCAAAACTGTGGCACGCACCAGGAAACGCCCGCAGCCTACCCCCCAGAACGCCACATCGTTTCATCAACACTATTTGTCTAGCTGAACCGCCCTTGCCATCTCACTCGCTTCAGCACCGCTGCAAGAAGCCACAGCAGGCAGCCCATCGGCAGCGAGCAGCCACTGCCTCCGTCCATGTCCGAGAGCTCCGCCGCCCCTAATGCAAGTCAGACTCAGAAGCAGCGGAGCTCCTGCTGCTGTAGACGGACATAGACTGAGCCGGCAGCTGCTCGCCGCCGATGCCAAGCACGCTCGGACCGCACTCTAAACTGCCCGCTATGGCTTCCCACGGCAGCGCTGCACCGAGCAAAACAACCAAAATGGTTCAGCCAAACAAACAATGCCAATGAAACGCAGCGCTTTGAAAAATAGGCTGCAAACGTTTCCCAATGCGTGCCACAGCCCTGCCCCACAGAACACTTGTCTGTTTATACCAGGGGCTTTAAACAGGTGGTCCGGGAACCACCAGTGGTCCCTGAGAGGATTCCAGGTGGTCCCCAGGAAAAATTACAGGTGGTTCGCAGCTTTTTCTTTAACCAGATGTAACTCTTTGAAAGCGTAAATCTTTTGAAAGCGTAAATCTCTCGTATCCTTAACTCCTCAACTGCCACTTCATTCGCAGAGATCTTCACAAATTCGGTCCCACCCCCTGACCCCTCCCAGAATCTAGAAGAGTTAGTCTATACTTTTGACAATGCCTCCATAACCATCTTGGATTCTATAGCACCCCTCAAAGCAGTTAAACCCCCTAAACATTCTTCACCCTGGCTAAATGACCAGACCAGATCTTTAAAGAAACGATGCAGACAAGCTGAGCGCAAATGGAAGGCTAATAACCTCCAAGTCTCACTAGAAATCCTGAAGTCTCTCATGTCGGAATATCAGACTGCTGTCAAGACTGCACGATCTAACTATTACTCCAACATCATTTCCAATAATAGCCATAACCCCAGGACTTTATTCAAAGTACTAAACTCTGTCACTAATCCCACTCCCGCTCAAAATACCCAACTTTCCACAGTACAAGGTGGAGAATTCCTCAACCACTTCATAAGTAAGGTTGAGAATATAAGGGCTCACATAACCCCTGACAATAGTTGTGCCCCTGTTGTCCCAAACATCCTAGTCTCTTTAGATCAATTCCAACCAGTTTCACTTCAGTCCCTAGAAAAAACAATTTCTTCAATGAAACCTTCTCACTGTCAACTAGATATCATCCCCACTAAAATACTTAAGGAGGCTTTCCCCTCATTGTCACAGCACATTTTAGCTATCATAAACACATCTCTCTCTACTTTCCCCTCTGTTTTTAAAAAAGCCGTCATTCAGCCCTTACTTAAAAAACCCAACTTAGATCCACTTGTTTTAAATAATTATAGACCCATCTCTAAACTTTCTTTTCTGTCAAAACTCCTAGAGAAAATCATTGCCTCTCAATGAATCACTTTCATGGATCAAAACGGCATCTTTGAAAATTTTCAGTCGGGATTTAGAGCTCTTCACAGCACGGAGAGAATGATCTCCTCCTGTCGTTAGATACTGGTGACTGTGCCATACTAGTACTGTTAGATCTTAGTGCAGCCTTCAACACAGTCGACCACTCTATACTGCTAGCTCGTCTGCAGTCACAGGCTGGTATCCAGGGAACTGCACTAAGACTTCTGGACTCATACCTGAGAAACAGAACCTTCTCCGTCGTCTCAGGTGATGCCTCCTCCCACTCAGCCCCTCTCACCTGTGGCGTCCCACAGGGCTCGGTGCTAGGACCACTCCTGTTCTCCATTCATATGATGGATCTAGGTCACATCATCCGCAAGCATAATCTTTATTTCCATTGCTATGCGGATGATTCTCAAATATACGTCCCGGTCAAATCCCCAACCAGAAGCAGTTTAGATGGTCTCAGGGCCTGCCTTGCTGACATCAATTCATGGATGTCGCAAAACTTCCTCCAGCTTAATGCTGATAAAACTGAGATAGTTCTCTTTGGCCCCCACAACCTCACCTCCCTCTTAAAAATGACGTTGGACCTCGCTCAAATGCTGTGAAACCAGTTGCCAAAAACCTTGGAGTCTATTTTGACTCAGATCTCTCTTTTAACTTTCAAGTTAATAAAGTCGTTCAGTCTTGTTTTTACCAGCTCAGAACCATTGCAAAAATAAAATCCATATTGTCACCTCCAGATTGAGAAAAGGTCATTCATGCATTCATCACATCTCGCATAGATTACTGCAACGGTTTGTACACATGTTTAACCCAAAAATCCATCTCCCGCTTACAACTTGTGCAAAAGGCTGCTGCCCGACTCCTGACCAACACCAGAAAACATACCCACATCACCCCCATCCTGGCCACTCTTCATTGGCTGCCTGTACGCCTCAGAATTGATTTTAAGATTCTTTTAATAGTTTTTAAGATCCTAAATGGTCTCGCCCCACAGTACATCAAGGATCTGCTGCCCCCCTATGTACCAACTCACACTTTACGGTCCTCAGGGGAGGCCCTCCTACAAATACCCACAACAAGGCTAGTCACCAGGGGTGACAGAGCATTTGCTGCAAGAGCACCCAAACTGTGGAACGCCCTACCCCTGGTGGTCAGAAAGGCCAGTTCTCTGGCAACTTTCAAGACACTTTTAAAAACACATTTATTTAGGATAGCTTTCACTTAGATTTCGTCACCTGTAATGCTCTATTTTTATTCTTCTTATATATTTGTACTTAATTGTAATTAATCTTGTTGATTGTACTTCCTTTTACTTATCCACTGCTTTTTGTTTGTATTCATAATGGTATTTTACTTGTTGTACAGCACTTTGTAACATATGTTTTGAAAAGTGCTATATAAATTATTATTATTATTATTATTATTATTATTATTATTATTATTATTATTATTATTATTATTATTATTATTATTATAATAATAACATGGAACCAAATGAACCAAATGGAAACCCATTTGGTTTCATGTTTACACATGAAACCAAAGCAAAATAAATCTTTAGTTTTGGGTCTGTAGGGCTGAAATGTCATCAAATGGTGGTACGTGGATCAAATGCTGAATAAATAGTGGGCCCTATCAAAAAGGTTGAAAACCACTGGTTTATGCAACCAATCTTGCTATTTTCCTCCATACAACATGCAAACTAAATGTGCTTGTATAATCTGTATTGCATGTTGAAAGCTAGTAAGACTAAAAGTGCAAGAGTAAGACTAAACCTCAAAGACTAAGACTGAAAGACTAAGACTAAAAAAGACTAAGACTAAAAAAAGACTAAGACTGAGACTAAGACTAAATCAGTGTTGATATGTCGTTGACTAGACTAAGACTAAAAAAAAAATCAGAAGACTAAATGGGACTAAAAGACGAAATATGTGTTACTCAAAAGACTAAGACTAAGACAAAATATTGTGAAACAAACAACACTGGCGTGCACATGTACTGTATACATTCACAATGAATACAGTACTCATGTATGCTTTGATCCCTTCATTAATAATGACAAATAAATGAGGAAATCAATAGTACGTTGTAGAATATCATAAGACAAGTTTTGTACAGCACTAACAATGTGACTTTTAAATGTTTTTAAAGTAACAAGAAGTTACATCATCGCTCCAATATGGCACTATGGTAGTAAATTGTTACTGTGGGACTGATTGTCACCTCTTTATATAGAATCTCTTTTATTTGGAGTCGCCATCATAACAAATGTTGTGATAAAAATGCCTACATTTACGCTTCATGAACCGTTTTTTTTTCTTTGTCCCTTAATAAACTGTATACTGAAACATTAAAAACATTCATAGGCAGAATGCAGGAATAGAACAATGTTTTATTTTGATTATGTTTAGTAGTTTTAATGAATGCTTCAGCTTGTTTATGCAATTGCTATCAGCTACAGTAGCCTATTCTTGTATGCTGATTGTACAATTTCAGGCCATTTAACATTTTACATTTTTTATCAAACTATTCAAAAATAATGTGCAAGATGATAACAGACTGTTTCATACATTTAAGACATCTAAGACTAGATCTAATACTACAGTAAGCAATGAGTCTATAATGTAAAGCATGAATTCAATCAATGCAAGAAATATAAGGTCAGGTATGGATGTTGATTGAAGTCTACACAAACAGTTTGACTAAGTTCATGCTGGAAAAAAAAGTGTCCAAACTATGTTGCGGCCATTATTGGTCAAACACCAATGGCAATAATGACAAAGTCATGCCTCAGTTGCAATTCATTTGTTTTAAATGCAGGTAAACTTACAAAGTAGATTTTTATTTGCACATACAGTACATCATGTAAACATTGTGAGTATTGAAGGATCAAAAACTGAGATCTAACTAAAATCCTGAGAACCAAAGAAAAAGCTGTTTGGCGAGGAGTGAGGAGTCTGGTGATTGATATAATGCAGAAAATCCTACTCATGGATGATGCCATCAAATAATCCATAGGCTAATTGCAGTTGAGAATCATTTGATTTTAACGGACTCATCAATGCTTTTCTGTGCCTTACATTTGTCAATTACCCCCCAAGCATTTGGGAGATCAGCAGGATTTGCATTGTATTCTGTAGCAAATTCATTGTTGAATTTCCTCATGACATATTTCCAGTAGTCTGATGCCTCAATTTTTTCGTCTGGTTGGATTTTCCAGTAAGGGAAAATTTTTCTGTAGTCTTTATAAGGGTGAAACTTATACCCTGAAGCAGAACATTGGAATGAAGCCTGACTTGTCACTAAAGAAGTACATACATCCGCAGTGAGTTTATCTGTATCTGTCCACCGGTATTTACCAAGACCTTGTGGTCTGTGGACTGAGGCAAAGTGTTCGTGTCCTTCCCCTCCTGCCTCACAAGGAACCTTGCAGAATGGACACTGTTGCCCACATCCAATGATTTTTTTGTAAAGCTCATCCTGGGGTTTGACACTAAGAAACGTTAGTTTTTCTTTCAGGTCCCTTTCTTTAAATGTCTTCTCAAGTGCCGGTTTAATTTCTTTCACAGACTCTGTTACCCAATGAGCAAAGCCCTCCAGGTTTGAATTGTTCAGGGTACGGACAGATCTCAAAGCATCCTTTGGAATTTCCAAGCCAGTACCAATTTGATTGCAAATATTTTGGATAAATTCCCTAACATCACTGCTCTTTGACTTTTTGGCATTTTCGAGAGCTTCGGTTATGTGATTTATTTGTTTTTCCATTAGTTGTTTTTCCATATTAAACAAATCTTGCCCACTTGAGAATCGCTCAATAATTTTGTTATATATCCACCCTTGAACAAAGTTTTCATACGAGTTAATGAATTCCACGTATGTCTCAAAACTGTCCTTTGCCAGTAAGTCAATCAAAAGGGAATGCTGGAGGAATATCCGTGAGCTAAATTTATCAGCATCCTTGCCTGTCAGCATTGCATCAACAATCTTTATACCCAAGGAACAGGTGACTTCTTTTTCTACTGCAGGTATCAGGCAGTTTTTTGTGAATTCTTCTGCTTTTTGCTGACACTGATCTCGTTCAGTGAACAAATCTTCAAAAGCAGAACGGTATATGTGTTTCTGTTTCTCCAGACAAACCTGTGGGTCTTCATTCTCTCTGAAGTCGTCATGCATATTCTGAAACTCTCGAGCTGCAATGCCACAAATGTGTAGCTTTAAGTCAACTTCAACTTCTGGCTTAATATAATTACTGTCACTCATGTGATCAATCTTACGTAGGATCTCTGAAATGTAAGTGTCATGGTAATTGGTTTTCATTTTCACTTTGTCAGACACATCACGTGTGCACTCATTTATAATCCTGTCAGCTAGATTTTGTGCAGCCATGATTTGATCTTTAAGGCGAAAAAATTGTCTAGCCTCTTGTTTTAGAGAGGCAAGCAGTCCGTCTGGTTGAATTTTGAAGTCCTTGTTTCCACATTGGCGGAGGTTTAATTGTTCCAGGAAAGCATGACTTCCCTTTTTCGATAGGTTTGATGACAGCTGATTCTGAACTTTTTTGTAGACATCAATGGCCTGCAACTTTGTTAATTTCATATCACGAACAGTTTGCTCCCACAGCTCATCAAATTGTTTGTCGAGTGATGATGATGTCATGTTTCTAACATCGCTTTTTCTGCAAACCTCAATTAAGTTCCGGACCTTGACCTCCAACTTATTGTCAAAGTCATTCTTCATTCTGTCAATACTCAGCATCCCTTGTCTGATGTCGACAGCAGCTTTCAGTTGATTATTTACAGAGTTCTCTATTTCTGTTCGAAGAGATTTCACACGGTTGGCAAAGTCAGCTCTGTATCTCTCAACAAGATGGACGTTTCCTTCTTTTTGCTTGAAATAGTCATTCAGATGTTTAAGGAGTTCTTCCTCCCCTGTAGAGAGCTCTTTCAAGGCATCAGTCATCAAATCACCCATCAAATCATCGAGGTTTGATGTCTCAGATGTCACAGTTTCAAAGTTTGAAATCTTTTTTTCAGCATCTTTAACCCACGTGTGCATGCGTTTTTTGAAGTTCCATTCCAATTCGCTGGAAACTTTGCAAAGCTTCATGTAAGCATCGGCCACAAGGCTGTTTCGGAAACTGAAGATAAAGTTCTCATGTTGTACTGCGGTCCACAGGCTTTTAGTCCATTTCAGAAAGTCCAGTACTTTATTAGCAGATGCCTTGCTGCTTCCCATGGCCAAAATGTGTATTATGTTCTTCTTGAACTCATAAACAGCCTCACTGTACCCTGCATTTACTGGTGCCATTGGTGGGTTCCCATGCCAGAGTCCAGGGATGTACCAGCTACCAGTCTCTGGATTGTATTTCATCACATCTGTGAATTCCTTATTCTCCTCCTTTTTCTCCATCTTGGCAGCAGCTTGAGTCATCTCATTCAACTGTTGCAACAGTAGATTCCTGTCCCGTAGGTTCTTGTCTTTGGCTGATACATCTGACACATTCTGATGAACAAACTGACAGTTGGGCATCTTCCCTACTTCTTTCATCCTGAGGAAAGCGTGGACAACGATTTGTAGGATGTCTTTCATCTCTGCTATATTCTCCATTGCAATGTTGATTATAGTGACATCACTAAGCCCTACAACAAATGTTGCAAGCTCATTGTCATGCTCATAGCTATCATCCAATTGTGCAAGTTCTGGTGACTTCAGACCTTCAGTGTCAAGGATTAGCACAAAGTCACAGTTCAGAACACTTTTGAAGTTTTCTTCCACTTTGACAAGCAACATGAAGGCACCTCGAGTGCATCGACCGCTGCTGACTGCAAACTGCACTCCAAACATGGTGTTAAGGAGCGTGGACTTTCCTGTGCTCTGAACTCCAAGAACTGTTGTGACCAGGAGTTTGTTCTTCTGCCCTACCAAGACATTTAGCTGAGTGAGAACATCCTTCACCCATGTAAGAGGAATGGTTGATGCATCACCATCCACCAACTCCATGGGAAATCCTTCAAGGAGCAATTCTGCACACAATTTGGGAAGATTCAGCATCTGTTGACGTGATTTAGAATTATGTGGAAGGGACATTGCAGACTCATAGAGCTGACCCATTTCACGGAAGAAGTGTTCTATCCCCAGTGAAATGTTGGAAAGTTCTTCATCAAGCTTTTGAATTACATCTTTATTTTCTGAACTCTGACATTTCTCTTTGTACTGTTCACGAAGAGAAGAGAGTGTTTTTCGGGACAGGTTGTCAAGGTTCATTCGAATCCACTTCAAAAAATATGCCCTCTCTATCCCTGGGCTTGATAATGCACTTGTGAAGCATTTCATGGCCTCTGACATGCTGAGTGTGCTTTGTTCTTTTCTTTTCTGTTTTATCTTCTCCTGGAGTTCATATTTGTAATCATCAATGTTATTCTCGCCAGCCTTCCTTAGCCTGAATCCCTCCTTCTCTAAATTAGATATGTCTTTCAACATCTGTCCTTGCAAGGGAAGCTGTTTTTGCTTGTACTTAAGAATGTCTTTTATCTCTGAGGTGATGGCGTCTGCCTTTTTCCTGGCACTCTGACATTCTGCAGAGTCCTCATCAACAGCAATTCCAAGTTGTTTGGCAACAGCAGTCATGTTTTCCATTGTCATCCTCTTTGTTGTGCTGCTGACCACACTTGTGACTTTTTCTCTCAGTTTTTTGACAAAGTCTGCATCATTCATATGTCCAATCTTCATAATGAAGTTGTTGTTGTTCAAGTCAAGCGTATTTGCCACTTCTTGAATAGCATCAGGTCTGAAATCTTTGCTTTGAGTGTTAACAACCAAAAACAGCTGTTCTTTGTTGTTTTGGCTGCTCAGTAGTTTGTACTGAGAGTCCAAGTTGTCCAAGAACACAACAACTGCTGCCGATGTCTGGCAAAGAAACTCATATTGTTTTTCAAAGGACTTGATGTCCCCCCGGAGGTTAGCTATGGCTAATGGCTCTCCGAATCTGTCAATGTTAGTTTTTCCACTTGGAAGATACCAACTCATTTCAACCAATCCATCAGATATTTTCCTTGGACAATCACCTCCTTCCATGTCTCGGTGAATGAATGTGTCATGATACTGTTGGGGATTACTCAGCAGATTATTGAGAATCTTTGACTTGGACAAGGAGCACTCGCCCAGTCTGACAAAAGACACCATTGGAAGTTTAGAGAGAACCATTCTGTCTTCAATAAAGCTTTTCGGATCTTGAAGTGAATGAGATCTGAACCTCTTGACAATGTCTCTCATTGCCCAAAGCATGAACTGACACTGACCTGTTTCACAATTAGGAAGCAGCAGAGGTAATGAAAACTGACACATGGACATTTTCAATGCCATTTCCTGCTGTAGCAAACCATTGGAGCACAGAAAAAGAGCAATGACAATGTCCAAGGGGTGAATCCTATCTGAGCCCTGACTGCCTAGCAGACTAGCAAGATCAAATTTGTCAGAGAAAGCATTGGTGTTTGGTTCAGACACGGAAATGTTCACATTCCTTGCTGTTACATTGACCATCATTAACATTTTCAGAAAATGCCATATAAGATCTGTTTGACAAGTAGGAGGTTCATTTGTAATGGTCTTCTCATCAATCTGGAGTACTGTGCTCAAGGATAGCTTATCTGTGTAGTGATCCTCCAACCCCAGGTCTCTCAGAAATGACTTCAAGCCAGGTGTGGTCTGAACAGTGACTGTACTGCTTTCCTTTCTTCTCTTAGCTGTTTCAAGAAAAGAAAAAAAAGAAAAAAAAAATGACATATCATGTCTAAAAATATCTCATATATGCAAGAATAATTATTTCACCAATAACCCAAAATTCAAAGATAGATGAACATTTAAAATTTTGAATGGAGTTTCAAAGTTCAAGTATGATGGAGTAATAAGAGCACAAAAAAGTCATCTTTTTTCCATTATGAAGAAATAATTATAAATAAAGTTAAAGACCCTAAGCCTAACAGTTAAAATAGCATTTATAATTGTGAAAACAAAATACAAGAATAAATGGTCTGCGTATGTTATTATAATCCTGGTCGAAAGTGGGAATTAACTTTAATGTACAAATAAAAATTGTTGATATTTGAACAAATATCTGAACATATATTTAATTTTAGTGTGATTTCCTAATAATTATGAAATCACGCCAAAATGAAATATATATACAATACATAACAATTATTGTCTAGCCTCCAAAAGAACTCAGCACAATGCTTCAGTTTTTGCACACAATCCTTGGTAATTTGACTTATCTGATCAACAGTCGGAACTGAACTTGTTTTTCCCTGTTTTTAAGGGACCAAGCCGTCCACGAAGTGGACTTGGGCCCTTCTTGTTTTTGTAATTTTTTTCCTCCTCCTCCTCCTTCTTCCGCCAAAAATAGCTGTTCTGGCTGGACCGTCTTTTTCAACCTTCTCCCATCAGGGAAAAGATTGAGGAGCCTCTGGGAAAGGACTAGCAGGCTGAATGATAGCTTTGTTAACCAAGCCGTCAGGATGCTGAACTCCCTTCCGCTTCTCCCTCCCAGTGTGCACTCCACTGTGCACCTTCCCACTGTGCACCCCCCACTCTGCCGCTTTCCCCTCCCACTGTGCACACACACATGCTGAACTCCCTGCCTCTTCCACCTTCCCACCATGCACGCATACACATGCACACAGGCGCTGGACTAACAACTACCCACTACCTCATACACACGCACGCACACACACACACACACACGCACATGCATGTACTCACACATGCACAAACACATATACTACTGAAGTCTGTATCGAACTGCTGCTATTCTATCCTCTTGCACATGTATACCTCACCTCATATAATAGGCTGTACGTTGTTTTTGTTTAGTTGTTGCTTTATATAGTCTTGTATATAGTATTTAGATTCATAGTGTAGTTGCTAGTTGTAGTATATTGTAGTTTCTAGTAGTTGTATATATGTCCTGTCTAGTCCTGTCTAGCTGTCTGTTAGCTTCACACTACTGCCACTTTATCACACCTGGTTAGCTTAGCACCTTCACCTCAAGTTAGGTGTACAGTTTGCACTTTACTGGTCTGCTGCACTATTGTTTGTCTTGTCTATATTTTGTCTCGACTTTGTCTTATTGCACTGTCTATTGTCTTGACTATTGTCTTATTGCACTGTCTATTGTCTTATTGCACTGTGGAAAATGGAAACGCTATTTCATCCCTGTATATGTCCTGACATACACTGGAATGACAAATAAAAAACCTTGAACCTTGAACCGTGCAGTCGGTTTTCGCGAAGATTTTTAATCTGGTAGAGGGTGATGCCAAATGGTGATGATGCAGAGCCCATGATCACTGGCCAAATGGTGGTGCTATAACACTCAACTGAAAATGCAAACTTTGAACACTCGTAACTCATGAACCGTTTGACTCTCAGAAATGTAACTTATATTCTCTCACACGTCTCCTTATGCCATACAACTTTCTTATTCTGACTTTTGACCTCTGACCTTTAGATGACCCACCATCTTGAATTATATGAAAAACAGTTAAAATGCATCTTCTCCTACAATCTTTGATCAAAATGCATGAAAATGAGCTACACATGAACTTTGGAGCCATACGAATATGAAAATAGGTGGTGTCAATTTTGTTTTAAGTGAAAAAATGTTTTTACAAGCCAATGAAAATTGCTTCTTTGTGAAAACGATTCTATATTGTAATCTGCTTCTGAGATCTTACAGTTTGGTAGAGCGGGATGCCAAATAGCACTAAAACCAGTCTCACTGCAAGTGCTCAAATGGGGGCGCTATAGCAATTAACTTGACTTATGTGGAACACATCTGTAACTTTGACCAGTAAGCTCCACCCCCAGAGAGTTTTCTTTTATTTCCTTTTTTTTTTTTGCAAATTCTGGCAATTTCACTGCATATATGCATATATGTAAAACCCCACATACTGTATTCATCACATAGTCAAGGATTAATTTGGTACCCAGGCTATGGCTATTGGTTGTTAATCTGGCGCCCAGGCTATGACTATTGGTTCTTAATTTGGCGCCCAGGCTATGGCTATTGGTTCTTAATTTGGCGCCCAGGCTATGGCTATTGGTTCTTAATTTGGTGCCCAGGCTATGGCTATTGGTTCTTAATTTGGCGCCCAGGCTATGGCTATTGGTTCTTAATTTGACGCCCAGGCACAACAGTCCTTGAGGGGATTCTAGCAAAATGTATAAAATGTAAATGTATTTCAATTATTTTATGGGCATTACAGGTGGGGAGTGATAAATGCACAGCAAGCTCAAAATACATATCTTCTGCTTTGAATCATGTTTTGCATGATTTGGACTTCACATATTCAATGGGTAAGGTCCTAGGCCCTCATTTATCAACATGGTGTACACCCAAAAATGGACGTAGAGCGTGCGTAGAGCAGAATTCCCACATTGTTCGACATTTATCATTCCCACCATGAACTTGAAGTTGATCCTACGTCCGCACAAAACCCACGTCAGGTCGGGAGCTGTCGTAGGATTTGTCCTCGCCTGTTTTTCTGTCCTAAACAAGCGGAGCAGCATTGTCTGAACTGCAGAAAGGCATCTAAAGTTATCTATTCACTCCTAATAGCTATAAAACCTAATAAATGATACTGATGAAAAATATATAGGGTTTGGAAAGGCATAGGCTATGTGAGATGACATGCCTAATCCCGGTGGGAAAAAAATAATAAATAAAAGACACTTTTATTTGAAGTGACAAATACATGCACAGCCTGACTATTTACAATGATGCTACCTTAGGTGCTTATATGTTCGCCTCAAGTCACTCAGATAAACTGCAAATCTACAGTAGGCTGCTTGTTAGAGCAATTTCGAGAGCAATTTCGGGAGTTGTGATCGTGGATCGGCGGGAGATTGCACTGCTGTGGAGTTACAGTAGCCTACGTCTGGTTTGTATTGTACAACGGTCTGCACGAAGGATAGAAAGCTTGTAAATCAGTCACATCACACTAATATGTAACACCTGCACTCCTGCAGTCATGTGCATGCCTTCGATTCATTTATTAATCACAGATCACACCATAAAGTTGATATGAGTTTATGAACTGTCTTGTCACTGTTGGTAGTTATCGATCTCTGATTTAGGCTGTGGTCACTCACAGGCAGCAGTCCGACTGGGAAGCAACGAAGGAAATTAGGAAGGAATCAGCTGTGTGCGATCGCTTGATATATGCCGTGTGGACTTGTGTGCACTCCAAAACCCACAGTGGAATTTGGGGACGAATTTCCGCTCCTTTGATAAATGAGGGCCCTAGTGTGTGTGTCATGGGGGGCTGTATATCATGGCAAAATCTGAGAAAAATGTGCTAATTATTTTTCTAAAAATCCCTAAAAAGATACATTAATTTGGGAACCTATCCTTTAGTCCAGACATTCCTAAAACCTGTGAGATTGGTCCAGTGAAAAAATAATAATAAATAAAAAAAGGAGAGCAGAGCAGAGCAGAGCAGCACGCTACAGAGCTCCTGGAATAAGGACTTTTTTACGGTTTCCCAGTGCCTAAACTTACCCAGTAATTGGTAACTAGCTCATTTTTCAGTTTTATTGTCGTATCTTGAACTGATCTGGGCAATCAGCGGTTTATTTATTTATACTTTTTAAATTAAAAACGTCCGAGTCCTACCCGGACCGCTGCCGCCAGCTCACCACTGGCTTTGACAGCTAGCCTCCGACCGGGACTTTAAACCCTGGGTAACCCGGACAGCACTTAAACTTGTCTATACTACACTGATCGCACCGATCGTAACTATTCTTTGGCTTTGGCTGCAATATATTTATGGTGTCACCACTCCCGGTTACTTTTTTCCAACTCGGATTGCTGCCACCAGCCCCCCGTCGCTAGCCAGTTGCCGGTTGCTAGCCTACCGGCGCTAGCCCAGTGGCTAGTTTGACAGCTAGCATCTGGACTGGACAAGATCACCGACCACATCGATCCTGTCACTGAGTGCAAGTTACTATGCGCCTTCTCATCGCAGCGGGTCATTTCAGTGGCCCCCGCGTGTAAGTGTCCTTCCAAGCTGTTGTCCTATTCTCACCACTATTTTATCCAAACCAGTATTATCTCCCGTCTCTTCTATGTTACTGGCCATAGCTGCTTTTTGATCCTCAGCTACCATCATCATCATCATCATCATCATGGTTTCTCCTACCTCATCGCCCCACTGCGAATCCTGCTGTCGGCTGTCTCTGGAGGTATCTGAACTGAAGATAAGAGTATCCAGACTCCACCAGATCAGAGCCGACGAAACTCTCCTCAACTCCCTCTGTCCAGACGAGCCCCCTGCTGCTGCTGCGGAGGGCAAGGAGCTGCTGGATGAAACCGAGGTCACCGTGGGTCTGGGTCCTGCTGCTCCCGCCGCTATGGAGAGGGGGGAGCGGCTGGACGACACCATCCCAGCCGCTCCAGACCACTGGACCCGCTGCGGTACCAAGCCCAAGGATACCCGCCCACCGATCAGGTCGGACCTGGACGAAACACTCCCCGCTCCCGGCTCCATTCCACTTCAGGCCAGCTCCACTCCTGCTCCCTGGACAAAGGTTTCCTGTGGCCCCTCTCCTCACCTCTCCAAAGTCCAGGACCCTCCACTGTCCATAAGCAACACCTTCTCAGTACTCAATATGAGTGAGTTTCCCCCACTCTCCAACGGCGCGACCCCCACCATGAGGGTCCCGAAAAGCGACCACCGCCAACTCCTCATAGCGGCCGTGAAACGTCAGGCGAGGGGTCCGTCTCCTCGTGAACAGGCTGCACCACGAGGACGCTTGGTCACGCGTCCCGCTCCTCCTGTCACACTGCAGAACTTTTCACCGGCTCCACAATCCCCTCCACAGCCGCCCCATTCACCACCGGCGCCCCAGCCGTCCCCTGTCCATGATCCTGCAAAGCAGTTCGCCGCACCTCCTCCCTCACTGTTGGTTGTAGGTGACTCAATTGTAAAGGGCATCACTGGCATCCCTCGTTCCCGTACAGTGATCCGCTGTTTTCCCGGAGCGACAGTCCCAATCCTCATAGAAAAACTCCCAGACGTTTTTAAATCTTGTCCACCGTCCATCACCACTGTGATCGTACACTCGGGATAAACGACACAGCCCTTTCTCCACCTCATTGACTTACTAAATAATAGTGGCCTTGTTTATTTCTTATCAGGCCCCATCCCCATCACCAGGGGAAGCGATGGGCGTTTCTCTCGAATCGCAAGCCTCAACACGTGGCTAACGCGGATCTGTCGGCCGCACGATTTAAACTTTATAGATAATTTTAAATTGTTTTGGGGGCGCACACCCAAACAGATTGGGAAGTAAAATGTTAGCGGCCAACATAGCTCGAGGTGTAAGCCACTATGACGCACTGGCCACTGGTATGCCACTGTCCGTCCGTCATTGACATCCCCCCGGTCCATCCCAGTATAGTTCCACCCTGTCCCAGCCCCACCTCCACTGGGCTCGGACCGCACACACATACCACCCCCGTTCCATTTAATGACAACGACACCACAAACCACATGACTGTGAACTTTACATCTGCTGTCACCAAACAGTATAGCATCCAAATCATAATAGGCAACAGAAATCCCTGTACAGCACCCAGCCATAATCGCCCCATACGGCGTGCTGATTTATTCCACCTACGGCCACTGTGCCGTGCCATTTCACCACCACCATCATCATCTACTCAATTAAGCCTCGGATTATTTAACATACGTTCTCTAACTAATAAAACCGCATCTGTAAATTATATAATATGCGAAGAGAAGCTTGATGTTTTATTTTTAACAGAAACATGGCTAGGCTCTGACGGAGACATTCTACTAGCTGCAGCTTGCCCTCCTAAATATAAATTTATTCATTCAACACGTGAGAGGAGAGGTGGTGGTCTAGCAAATATATTCTCGGGCAATCTTAAATTTAAATCTTTGGATGTAGGCAATTTTAATTCCTTTGAATATCAAGCCACCATATTGGGGAGTAAATCTCCTGTCCTAATGATTAACATCTACCGACCTCCAAAGAGTAGCAAAGCCTTATTTTTAACTGAAATGTCAGAACTTATGTCTATTTGCTCCACTGATCATGACAGATCACTTATTACTGGAGACTGCAATCTACATTTGGACACTGCAGATGCTGTGTCTATGGACTTTTTAGAACTTTTAAATTCTTTTGACTTCTCTCAACATATTGTCGGGCCAACCCATAAACATGGTCACACCCTGGACCTGGTGATTACTAGAGGTCTGAACATCACCATTAAGAACAAGATTGAAAGGCCTGAGCTCTCTGACCACCTTTTACTGTGTTTCAGCATGACCATCCCTGATGTTGAAATACACAACACTGTGTATACGGTTAAAAAACGTTTTTTTACCCCACTTGCGGCCCAGGAGTTTCCTGTTCTCCTTGCACGTGCACCCCCTATGCAAACAACCAATAACTCAGTAAACGGTATGGTGGAGCAATTCAACCATAAGCTAGAATCTGCTCTTGACATTGTGGCCCCCCTGAAAACCAAAAAGAAATGCAACCCCCAAACATCACCCTGGCTTAACGACCATACACGCTCATTAAAGAGAATATGTCGTAGGGATGAGCGTGCCTGGAGAAAAAATAAAATAGCTATCAATCTGGAAATTCTTAAACAATCGACAGCTGACTACAATAAAGCCCTGCGCCTGGCAAGGCAAGCCTATTTCTCCGGCATCATCAATAAAAATAGAACAAATGCAAAAGTACTTTTTTCCACTATTGATCATTTTTTATAGCCTGCCCAATGTTACAAAGAACCACTCCAAGCCTCCAAAGCTAAATGCAATGAATTTGCATCCTTTTTTGAAACGAAAATTGCTAATATTCGAACAGATATTATGAACGGTGCTAATAGTTCCAATTCTAGTAGCTGAAACTCCACTGCAAACAGACCTCTGCAGTCAGTAGTGCTAGTAGAAGTGCAAATCACACCAGGGGCAGCCTTAAGGCATTTAATTTAGTTAATGAACATGAACTCAGAAAAACTATAGCTCTAATGAAATCAACCTCCTGTTCGTTGGATGCCATCCCCACCCCATTTTTAAAGGATGTTCTAGACAGTGTAATTGGAGATGTCTTGAATATCGTTAACACCTCCATCGAATCTGGTATTTTTCCTGATTCTTTAAAGAAGGCCGTTGTAAAGCCTCTTCTCAAGAAACAAAACATGGATCCCTCTGTGGTGGGAAACTACAGGCCTATTTCTAACCTTTTCTGGGCAAGGTCCTTGAAAAAACTGTTTATGACCAACTAGATGTCTTTTTACAGAAAAACAAGGTGCACAACAGTTTTCAGTCAGGTTTCCAGAAGGGTCATAGTACCGAAACTGCACTCGTCAAAGTGGTCAATGACTTAAGATTATCGGCTGACAAGAAAAACATATCTGTCCTACTACTACTAGACCTAACGGCAGCATTTAACACTATAGATCATCTAATTTTAATAGAACGCCTGGAACACTGGGTAGGCCTGTCAGGCTCTGCCTGAGCTTGGCTCACCTACATAAGGGGGAGAAGTTACTTCGTCAGTCTATCAGATATTAATTCGGATGAGCACGAAATTTGCTCGGGCATTCCCCAGGGCTCAATACTTGGGCCCTTATTATTTTCCTTATATATTCTACCGCTGGGTGGCGTAATCAACATTCACGGAGTAGACTATCATTTCTATGCTGACGATACGCAGCTGTATCTATCCGTATCCCCAAATGACCCCAATGCTCTCGACCCGTTATTGAACTGCTTGTCCAGCATTAAAGGATGGATGATCGAGAATTTTCTTAAACTCAATGAAGATAAAACAGAGGTCCTCATAATTGGCCCTTGCTCTGGTGAACAGAGAAAATGCATCACCAATAAACTTGGTAACCTAGTTGTAGGAAACAAAAACACAGTAAAGAACCTGGGTGTCATCATCGATTCGGAACTGAACTGTGATGCGCATATTAAAAATGCCACCAAAACGGCTTTTTTCCACCTAAGGAACATTGCAAGAATCAGAGCCTATTTGTCCTTAGATGATGCAAAAACACTAATTCACGCTTTTGTATTTTCAAGACTCGATTATTGCAATGCACTTTTATCTGGGCTCCCTAAAAAAACAATTGACGAACTGCATGCAAATTGTCCAAAATGCCGCAGCCAGAATCTTAACAAAAACCAAGATGCGTGATCATATTACTCCAGTCCTCTACTCTTTACACTGGCTCCCGGTTTCCTCTTGAATCGAGTTTAAGACTCTTCTTCTTGTTTTAAAGCCTTAAACGGCCTAGCCCCCACCTACCTCCAGGACTGCCTCCCCAGGTATGTCCCAAACCGACCCCTCAGGTCTGCTGCTGCCGGTCTGCTTGAAAGGCCCAAACAAATGAACTTTAAAAAATATGGTGAAGCAGCATTCGCCTTTCAGGGGCCAACCAACTGGAACAAACTTCCACTGCACATTAGGTTGGCTCCATCCCTTGACATATTCAAAGCACAACTCAAGACGCACCTTTTCACTTTGGCTTTTAGCTGAGTATTTTTTCTTTCTTTTAATGTTCTGCCAACTCATCTCATTATTGTATTCTATACTTTTTATCAATTCTTATGGTGTTTAGCTATCGCTTGATTGTGCGTAGACTCTGTATTCAGGTATTGTATTTTGTATTGTATTGTATGTGTATTTTGTATATAATTTTGCCTACTCGCAGAGAGATAGCAGCTGGACACTACCTGCAACTTTGCCCAGGTACAGACAGAGAATTCAAGAATTCGTTTTGTTTTCCACCTGCCATGTTTCCCATTTCTCTTTTCCTGCTCTGCTGAACTCTATTCTTCCCTACTTTGCCCTTCCTGCCTGTTTTTTTCTGCTCTGCCTCTCTAACTTCTCTTCTTTTCACTCTTACCTGCTCTTGTTTTTCTGCTGTTTTTGCTTTGTGCTGGTTCTGCTTTGTTTTTGCTCTTCTCCCTGCTAAGAAGAGCTTTTGTTTTTATGCTGTTTTAGCCTTGTGCTGTTCTGTGCTGTCTGTGCTCTTCCTGCTAAGCTGCCCCACTTAGCCCCTTTATCTTTCCTCTTTCTGCCTGTTTTTCCTGCTCTGCATCTTTAAAAGCTTAGAGTTTAGAGTTTAAAAACTTTAAACTCTAAACTTCTTTACTCTGTCTGGTCACTCTATTGTGTTTTTGTTCTGCTCTCTCTCTGCCGGACTGCTCTCTCTCTGCCGGACTCACGACTGCTAATATTCGAACAGATATTATGAACGGTGCTAATAGTTCCAATTCTAGTAGCTGAAACTCCACTGCAAACAGACCTCTGCAGTCAGTAGTGCTAGTAGAAGTGCAAATCACACCAGGGCAGCCTTAAGGCATTTAATTTAGTTAATGAACATGAACTCAGAAAAACTATAGCTCTAATGAAATCAACCTCCTGTTCGTTGGATGCCATCCCCACCCCATTTTTAAAGGATGTTCTAGACAGTGTAATTGGAGATGTCTTGAATATCGTTAACGCCTCCATCGAATCTGGTATTTTCCCTGCCGGACTCACGACTGCCAACGACCATTCACACCAAGGGCACCCACTAACCCCTCCTTTTGCACATTTTTATGCAAAGGGACACGGCTTACTGAGTACTCTGGAATTGAAACCTTTAATCACCCATTAGGGGCAGGCTCAGAAGGCCACTTTGTCAACAAAGTACCCTCCCAGCCGCCACCCATTGGCTCATAACAGAGGAGGGCTTTTAACACAGCTCCTCACTCACACACCATTTATAGTGCAACACTCAGGTGGCAGTCTCACTCACGGTCTGACTCCGCAGAGAGATAGCAGCTGGACACTACCTGCAACTTTGCCCAGGTACAGACAGAGAATTCAAGAATTCGTTTTGTTTTCCACCTGCCTTGTTTCCCATTTCTCTTTTCCTGCTCTGCTGAACTCTATTCTTCCCTACCTTGCCCTTCCTGCCTCTTTTAAACCCGCTACGATGTGCTTCCCCACCACACCTTCCACCATCCCCACTTTGTCCTCTTCCCGTCGCCCTAGACGCTACTCCTTCCGCCACAGCAACCCTTCCAATCTCATCTATCCCCCTTTTACATCCAAGCATTGCATGACTTTCGAGGGTGGGCTATGGAACCAAAAAGAACATGCCTGAATTCATCTCAAGCCAAGCGACCCTCAAGTCTCTGCAATTCCTTGCGCTGACTGAAACCTGGATTACCCCAGACAACACTACAACCCCCGCCGCCCTCTCTGTCTCCCACAAGTTCACTCACACCCCTCGCCCAACAGGAGTAGGGGGTGGGACTGGGCTACTACTGTCCCCCAATTGGACTTTCCGGGTCTTAAACCTGTCTCACCTTTCCCACTCCACTTTTGAGTTTCATGCTGTCTCTATGTCACAGCCTGTACTCCTTACCCTCATTGTGCTCTATCGGCCCCCGGGGTCCCTTTGGCACTTTCTGGAGGAACTAGATGCTCTGATCAGTTCCTTCCCAGAAAACGGGATTCCCCTGATTCTCCTCGGGGACTTTAACCTACCGACGGCCGATAAGCATATTCCTGTCACTACCCTCCTGTCCTCATTCGACCTCTCACTATCTCCCTCCCCACCCACCCACAAAGCTGGTAATGTTTTGGACCTCGTGTTCACCAGAGCCTGCTCACCTTCTACCCTCTCTGTAACCCCCCTGATTAGGTCTGACCACCACCTCATAACCTTCTCTCTCTCCCTCTCTACTCTTCCTCCTAAACGTGCTAGCCGCCCTACTGTCACCACCCGGCGCAATCTCAAGTCCCTTGACCCCTCCTCACTCTCTTCTTCTATTCTCACATCTCTTCCCTCCCCAGAATCCTTCCCTTCTCTCTCCCCTGACACCGCTACCTCCACACTTCTCTCTTCTATCTCATCTGCCTTTGACCTACTCTGTCCCCTCTCAACCAAGCCAGCCCGTCCATGCCCACCGGCTGGCCAGAGAGTGGTACAATTTGAATCTGACCCATTTTGCCAATTTGACTCTGCTATGTCACCTAGCTTTGTGTGTGGGGAGAAATTATCACATCCGGCACTAAAAGGGGTACCAAAAGACTTGTGGGCTACTCATAAATATGATGTAGGCCTAATAAAAGATGCCACACCATTGGTGGTCATTCCAAAGTCTGATTATAGACCCAATAAGAGACAGTATCCACTGAGGCCTGATGCTGAGGAAGGCATGACACCCATTATTGAGCAACTCCTAAAGGATAAAATTATTGTACCAGCGCCAACTTCTCCAGTAAACAGCCCACTGCTTCCTGTGATTAAAGCAGACAAACTTACTTGGAGGCCTGTACATGATTTGCGTGCGGTTAATCAGGCTGTATTTTCACGTGCACCGATCGTGCCTAATCCGTCTACTATTTTGTCTACTATTCCTAGCAATTCTTGCTGGTTTAGTGTTATTGATTTGAGCAATGCTTTCTTTTCGATACCAGTAGATTCAGAATCACAATACTGGTTTACCTTTACTTTTAAGGGGAAAAAGTACAAGTGGACTAGGGTTCCACAGGGTTATTCCGAATCCCCATCTGTGTTCACTGCTGCGTTGCAAGAGAACCTAGCAGGGTTTGCATTCCCTGGAGGCAGTGTGTTAATTTCGTTTGTCGATGATCTCCTTGTCTGTTCTCCATCTGAGAAAGTTTGCACTTCGGATACAAATGCCCTGTTGAAGTATTTGGCATCTCAAGGGCACAAAGCGTCACTGGAAAAAGCCCAGCTGGTTCAGCAAAAAGTGCACTATCTAGGTCACGAAATTTCACAAAACAGCCATGCGATTAGCGCAGATAGAATACAGGCTGTGTTATCCATACCTAAACCAGTAACCAAGACGCAGCTATCGAGCTTCTTAGGGTGTACAGGATATTGTAGACAATGGATTTGTGAGTATGCGAGATTAGCTCAACCTTTGTCTGATACAGTGCATGCACCTGGACTGACTGCAATAACACTCCCCTTAGGGCAGCCGAAAGGAAGTGGCGTAAAACAAGGCTGCCAGAGGACCTCTCTCACTTTCACTCTCTTCTCTCTACCTTCTCCCTCTCACTGGCTACTGCTAAAACTTCCTACTACCACTCCAAAATCCAGTCCTGCACTTCGAACCCACGGAAGCTCTTTTCCACTTTCACATCCCTCCTTAAACCTCCTCCCCCCACCCAACCTTCATCCCTCACTGCCGATGATTTTGTCACCTACTTTGAAAAGAAGGTTGATGATATCAGGAGCTCATTTTCCACCCTCCCCCAGAACAATGCACCTGACCCTAAGGTACCCTGCATGTCCTCCTTCTCTCCTCTATCCCCAGATGAGGTCCTAAAACTCATCACTTCCACTAGACCCACCACCTGTCCATTGGACCCCATCCCATCTCCAATCTTTCAGACAATCGCACCGGATCTGATTCCCTTCATCACCTCCATCATCAACACCTCAATAACATCTGGCTCAGTTCCATCTGCCTTCAAGTCAGCCAGAGTAACACCGCTCCTGAAGAAACCAACCCTGGACCCATAAGATGCAAAGAACTACAGACCGGTATCACTCCTCTCCTTCCTCTCCAAAACCACTGAGCGTGTGGTCTTGAAACAACTCTCTGACCACCTCTCGCAGAACAACTTGCTGGATCCCAACCAGTCCGGATTCAAGAAGGCCCACTCCACGGAAACTGCACTCCTCGTCGTGACAGAAGCAGTACATGCTGCCCAGGCCGCCTCCCAATCCGCTGTCCTGATTCTCCTGGACCTATCAGCAGCATTCGACACAGTGAACCACCAGCTGCTCCTATACAAACTTGTGGAGCTCGGCATCACCGGGACAGCACTTAGATGGTTCTCCTCCTACCTCACTGACCGGACCTACCAGGTCTCATGGAAAGGATCGCTGTCATCCCCCTGCACCCTTCAAACTGGGGTCCCACAGGGATCCGTGCTCGGTCCCCTCCTGTTCTCCCTATATTAATATACCAAGTCTCTCGGGACTATCATCACTGCCCACAACCTATCCTACCACTGCTATGCCGACGACACACAACTGTTTCTGTCCTTCCCTCCCTCTGCTACCCATGTGGAAGAAGTCTGGTCTGGTCTTTAACCAGCCCAAATTCTCACATGTCACTCCGCTTCTCCGCTCCCTCCATTGGCTCCCAGTCGCTGCACGCACAGTGTTCAAAACTCTCACGCTTGCATTCAAAGCAACCAAAGGTTTGACTGCACCTTACCTCAGTGGCCTCATAAAACCCTACAAGCCCTCCCGCGCACTCCGATCAGCCGACACTGGGAAGCTGGCAGTAGCCCCACTAAAAACGCCTGGACAACGCTCCACGCGCCCCAAGCTCTTCTCCCTCCTGGCCCCAAAACTATGGAATGAACTTCCCCCTGCAATCAGGACCTCAGACTCACTACCTATCTTCCGCCGCAGTCTTAAGACACACCTCTTCAGACTCCATCTCAGCCCATAGCACTTGTATTATATACCAACCCACAGTACTTGCTGCAATGACTTATATAGGTTGCCTAATGTATTACAATGTTTTTTAGCGCTTCATTGTATGTTGTAAAATGTATTGTAAATCCAGATTAAATTGTAAACTTTTTTCACCATTGTAAGTCGCTCTGGATCAAGAGCGTCTGCTAAATGCCTAAATTGTACATTGTTTTTATTTGTGTTGTAAAGCACTTTGCGCTGCACTTGTGACATGAAAGGTGCTATGCAAATAGTTTATTATTATTATTATTATTATTAATTGTAAGTGAATGGGATTTTTTTCTATCCCTCTATCACTAAAACACAGGTCAAATTTACCTGAAACCTTCCTGGAGAAAAAACTAAGGGTGATGTCACCGCGCATCATGAAGCTACTGAAAGACACGCCCACCTCAGACATCAGCAATATTATAAAACATTATAAAAATTGCAAAAAATATAATCATCCGGATAAAAATCACCCATGTTTAGTGTTCCTGGGTTAAAGTAATATATTATTCATATTACATATTACTGTCTGAGCAAGTGTAATATATATATACAGTATATATATATATATATATATATATATATATATATATATATATATATATATATATATATATATATATATATATATTATAAAATCTACAAACCATATAATGAAATATTCAGTATTGCTAATTCACTTAATTTAATTCACAATTAAATATTAAGTAGGCCAATGGACTACATACCTACAATAAAGCAAGCCCACTTGGCTATCTGGCCTAATCCATTTGGAAAAACTTTACTCCTGACAACAGTCCTGGTGTAGAATTACCTCATCCTACTCAGCTATGGACAGTTAACACAGAGAGTTAAATGTATTCCTTGAATTCATGGAAGCCACTAAAAAAATAATGCAGAAAGTATAACACAGTATAATTTTAAGTAATATATTTATATTACAAGTTACTGCATTTTGGTAATATATTATGTAATACATTAAGTTATGTAGTGCATATGTCCCAACCCTGGGATTCTAACATTACACCTATAGCTACATGTTGAAGCATTTATTTCATATTTACATGTCTTCTGTGGACTCTAACATTACACCTATAGCTACATGTTGAAGCATTTATTTCATATTTACATGTCTTCTGTGGACTCTAACATTACACCTATAGCTACATGTTGAAGCATTTATTTCATATTTACATGTCTTCTGTGGACTCTAACATTACACCTATAGCTACATGTTGAAGCATTTATTTCATATTTACATGTCTTCTGTGGACTCTAACATTACACCTATAGCTACATGTTGAAGCATTTATTTCATATTTACATGTCTCTACGAAACGGGGTCAAGCGAAACGTATATCTATCGGGAATTTGGCGAAACATGGTGCACCAAATCTACTTGACCAAAATAACAAACCAATACCTCAGTATTTCACAGTATTACAATGAATGAACGAATAAATAAAATTAACATTTTTTACTCAATAAAAAATCTGCAGCCGTGGTCATGTACCGCTGACCTGATCAGCTCCAGGGGTGGGAGTTCATTGGTGTTACATTAGAGGTAGAAATGCTAACTGACTAAAGACTAACTGAAGACTAACTGACTAACTGAAGGAAAATAAACACTAACCAACAGTGACAGTTCACCACTACAAAAAATAATAATAATTAAGTTAAAACTGAGGATATACTGCCTACTGTTGTTAGATAAATTTACTATGTGTTACGTGCCGTATAGGTTTGTTTGTAGGTCTCTGTATTCCTCCTCCTCTCTATCCCTCCAGTCCCTCTCTCCCCTTCCACACACTCTCATTCCCTGCAGGTGGGAGTGTCCTCAACCATCAGTGTCCAGCCTCCAAGCCACATCATCCACCCTCATTCGTCAGCCTGTGATTACTCGGTCCCGCCTCCATCCAATCATACTCACCTGTGTCCTATATAAGCAGTGCTGGCTCATTCTCTCATTCTCTCTCAGACCAAGCAGACCTATTCAGGCAGCAGCAACTTTGCCCTGAAACATTAAAGTAGTTCTAGCGTATGCCCTGCCTTGGGACAGGCAAGACGGGGGCCCCTTTACACATACATCACGTAGGTTGATTATGTCTAGAAACACTAGGTAAGGGGTGGTTGCCACTTATGTATTTATTCCCGGCTAGAGTAGTTAGGTAGTTAGGGCACCTATATTTTTCCTAGGTAGTCAGTTTAGTTTGTACCTGTTGCTCTTAGCTGTTTTGTTTCTTTCGTTTCTTTGGCAACATCCGCGTCCCCTGGCAGAGGTATACAATTTATTTTCGAACTGCTTACTTATTGTTTAAAATAGACCCCACATCTGTTGTAGTGTAAACACACACAGATTTATGTTGAGCTACTTAAGCATTTACTGCTCATGTAAACTCTAAGAGTATTTAAGTAAAACGACTGTAATTACTTTTACTCTATTACCAGCTTTACCTTGAGTATTTGTAATCCTTGAGTATTTGTAATCCTTGAGTATTTGTAATCCTTGAGTACTTCTTGACGTTGCTTGTAAATAACTCTGCAAACCAATCTAACTAAACATATTTGAGTTTTGTCTTTAAACTGGTGTTGTGTCCATTATTTGCACAGTGTAATGTTCAGAATCCCTTGTACTATTTTTATGTTCGGTAACCCAAACCCCTAGACCGTTCGTAACAAAAGGGTACCGTAACATAAATTGGGCGCTCGTCCGGGATCCTCTGAACATTTGTGGGTGCAAATAATTGGTTATGATTGGTCTCGATTACTCGATTACAGATTACTAGTTACTTTTTTCTTACTACTTATTACTACTACTTAGTACTTCTACTTACTTACTTACTGACTGGTTGCTGGTTGCTCGTTGCTTGGTAGACAACCCCTTGTAGTTTTGGCAAATAACTTGTTGGCTTACTACTTAGTTTTGCACTGCAGGAGAGTTGGTTTGGCTTTTGTGCATCTTGCATGATGGCCGCTGGTTTTGATTTAACCCAGTTCGTTGCAAATCCTACTAATGAATCGTTTGATTCGTGTCGCAAGGCTGATTTAATTTCGATCGCCAAACATTTTGGGATGGATGTTAACCCTGGTGCCCTTAAAGGGGACATTAAGGCAGCGGTGCTGGCGGGGCTAGTGGACAAGGGGGTCCTGGGTGCTCCTGTTGAGGGGGGGCTGGATGGTGTAACCTCCCCCGATGACCTTGGTACGGGGAGGTCGCCTCCGACCTCACCGAAATCAGAGACTGGTTCGTTGGTACATTCACCGACCCCGTCGGGGTCCACGCCACTAGATTCCGCCAAACTGAAGCTACGTTTGGCCCGCCTGGAAAGAGAAAGGGAGGAGAAAAGGGAGAGTAGAGCAGCTACAGAAAGAGCTCAAATACGTGAGCATGAACATCAGCTTGCTGTTCGCAGACTAGAGCTAGACTTTCAGTTGGAAACTGCAGTCAGACTACGTAGACTGGAGCTTGAGTCCTCTCCCAGGGGTGTGGTGCCGTCCACCTTCTCCGCCTTCGTCCCTCCGCCCATGGTACCATCTACTGCGACGCCTCCGTCCACTACGGCGTCTCCGGCCTCTGCGTCTGCCCCTCATGGTCCGCTCGCCTCCGCTGCCTCGACAGCACCATCGGGTAATTATGATCTGTTTCGGCATATAGAACTTCCTCCCTTCCGGGAAACGGAAGTGGATGCGTATTTTCAGACCTTTGAGCGCCTTGCGACAGTTCTCAATTGGCCCAAGGAGAACTGGTCCACTCTGTTACAGTGCAAGCTAACTGGGAAAGCCCAACATGTTGTCGCGTCTCTGCCTCTTGCTGATAGTCTCGACTACGACTTATGTAAGACTGCCGTACTCCGTGCCTACGAGCGTGTTCCAGAAGCATATAGGCAGCAGTTTAGAGACTTGGAGAAGGATTCTGCTAAAACTTTTGTAGAGTTTGCAAGGGAGAAAGGAGAGCTATTTGATAAATGGTGTGCCGCTAGTAAGGTCACCGACCTCGCATCCATGCGTGAGTTGATCCTCTTAGAGGAGTTCAAAAAGTGCGCCTCTGAGAGTTGTGTAATTCATTTAAATGAAAAAAAGGTCTCTCAGCTTAATGAAGCAGCGATTTTTGCGGACGAGTATGTGTTGACTCATACGGAGGTGTTTGGGGCACCTTGTGGTATGGGTCCTGCTGTGTCTGGTGCTCAACCCGCTAACGCTACTCCTCCTGTCGGCTCAAAGGAGGAGAGGGAGTGTTACTATTGCCATGCTAAAGGCCATGTCCAAAGAGATTGTTTTCAATTAAAGAAAAAGAATGCTAAAGCTAATGTTAAGCCTACTGGTTTCGTCAGAACGGTGCCTGAGCAGCAAACCCCAAACGGCCCTGTTCCTATGTGTATTGATGGCTTTAAGCCCTTCACTTTTGATGGCATGGTGTCCTTAGTTGGAGAGCCCAATAGTAGTAAGGCAATACGGATTTTGAGAGACACCGGGGCAGCTCAGTCTTTTCTGTTAGCCGGTGCACTGCCCCTTTCAGATGCAACCTTCTCCGGTGCATACAGTATGGCTCAAGGCCTTGATATGAGTTTCATAAAGGTTCCACTGCACAATGTGTTTTTGAAGACCAAGTTGGTTTCTGGCTGCTTTAAGGTAGCAGTCCGTCCTGCCTTGCCTTTTCCAGGTATAGATCTAATTCTGGGGAACGACATTGCAGGTGATGTGGTTGGCCTGGGAAAACCTTACTCGCCAATACTTTACTCGCCAATACTTTACTCGCCAATACTTTACTCGCCAATACTTTACTCGCCAATACTTTACTCGCCAATACTTTACTCGCCAATACTTTACTCGCCAATACTTCCTTTGCCAATACTGTGAGTCTAGTTGACTTAAACCATAAGAAAGGAATGACAATGTACTGGCGGATGCGCTGACCCGTGCGTAGATACCGCAGTACTCTTTTGTTTTTTTTGTTGTTGTTCGCTATCTTGTAGATAAAGCATGAGAAAGGCTTAGTCAATTTTCCAGCCACCACGTTGTTCTATGCGTAAAAGACGCTGTTTTTTTTTTCTCTTTTGTTTTCTCTAATCTTGTAGATTAGCTACTGTGTACATAGTTCATGAACAAACTTAGTGTAAGTTCGTTCTTGTTGGTGGGCGTGTTACGTGCCGTATAGGTTTGTTTGTAGGTCTCTGTATTCCTCCTCCTCTCTATCCCTCCAGTCCCTCTCTCCCCTTCCACACACTCTCATTCCCTGCAGGTGGGAGTGTCCTCAACCATCAGTGTCCAGCCTCCAAGCCACATCATCCACCCTCATTCGTCAGCCTGTGATTACTCGGTCCCGCCTCCATCCAATCATACTCACCTGTGTCCTATATAAGCAGTGCTGGCTCATTCTCTCATTCTCTCTCAGACCAAGCAGACCTATTCAGGCAGCAGCAACTTTGCCCTGAAACATTAAAGTAGTTCTAGCGTATGCCCTGCCTTGGGACAGGCAAGACGGGGGCCCCTTTACACATACATCACGTAGGTTGATTATGTCTAGAAACACTAGGTAAGGGGTGGTTGCCACTTATGTATTTATTCCCGGCTAGAGTAGTTAGGTAGTTAGGGCACCTATATTTTTCCTAGGTAGTCAGTTTAGTTTGTACCTGTTGCTCTTAGCTGTTTTGTTTCTTTCGTTTCTTTGGCAACATCCGCGTCCCCTGGCAGAGGTATACAATTTATTTTCGAACTGCTTACTTATTGTTTAAAATAGACCCCACATCTGTTGTAGTGTAAACACACACAGATTTATGTTGAGCTACTTAAGCATTTACTGCTCATGTAAACTCTAAGAGTATTTAAGTAAAACGACTGTAATTACTTTTACTCTATTACCAGCTTTACCTTGAGTATTTGTAATCCTTGAGTATTTGTAATCCTTGAGTATTTGTAATCCTTGAGTACTTCTTGACGTTGCTTGTAAATAACTCTGCAAACCAATCTAACTAAACATATTTGAGTTTTGTCTTTAAACTGGTGTTGTGTCCATTATTTGCACAGTGTAATGTTCAGAATCCCTTGTACTATTTTTATGTTCGGTAACCCAAACCCCTAGACCGTTCGTAACAAAAGGGTACCGTAACATATGTGTCTATAATGCGTTTTAGACACACAAAGGAGGCTATAGATCATAATCAGACAAAACAACTTCACAAATGGAAGAGCATGATGTTCGCAGCTGTCCAAGTAACTGCATCCAGAGAATCAAGACAGCTATAATGATTGCTGCTGATCACTTGACTGTGGTTGACGGTGATTTTAGAGTGAAATGCAGACGTCTTTTAACTTCTGGCTTCCAAAATACTAATGTACACGATTTCTGAAGCAATTTGGAACAAGGACATTGTAGACTTGTGGATTATAGTTTTGCTGTAGCAGCAAGCAGTGGAGCTACCATGATGACACAGAGGTAGCCTATAGTACCCCCCCCCCCCTCCCTGTGCACCCACCATCCTAGAGCAGCTGTGTGTGATACGTTTCCCAATAATGCTGCATAATATTTCTGTGACTTTGGCCCTAAAATGGTGTCAATATCTGCAGGAGTTATAGTCATTTGAACACATACCTACAATAGGCGGATTATGTACTTTGTATTGACTCAGAGATGCATTATCAAGGCAACACATAATGATGATTGTTTGAAAGCTGTGATTCCAGCAATACCAATTGTGTAATTGTAGCTCATATACTTGTGGAGTTATACCAGTAAATGTGCTCCAAATGGGGAAAATGAATTAAATCTATAGTATCACTGATTATTTTGACTTATCTCATAAAAAGTTACACATTTGTAAAATGGTTGTGTGTGTGTGTGTGTGTGTGTGTGTGTGTGTGTGTGGAGGGGGGGCGGGGGGGCGGTATGCTCTCTGTTTGGGGGGATACAATATTTGCAATTGTTAGAGCAGAGATGCAATGCAGGCCTAAAGTGGAAAAAAAGAACTATTAAGGATTAAGTACACCTGTCCAAGTGGAACTATACTCAACAAAAACATAAATGCAACACTTTTGTTTTTGCTCCCGTTTGTCATGGGATAGCCCTAAAATTCATTCCAGATATACAATATTACCATTTCTCTCAAAAATTGTTCACAAATCTGCTCAAAATGTGTGATATTGAGCACTTCTGCTTTGCTAAGTTAATCCATCACACCTCACACATCAAGCCACATGAAGATGCAGATGTGACATCATGGTTAGTGCACAGGTGTGCCTTAGACTGTCCACAACAAAAAGGCCACCCTGAAACGTGCATTTCTTTCTTTTTGTTTTTCTTTTTTTTTTGGGGGGGGGGTCCTGGGGACTCAGAACCAGTCAGTATCTGGTGTGACCACCATTTGCCTCATGCAGTGCAACACATCTTCTTCACATAGATTTTATCAGATTGTCAATTGTGGCCTGTGGAATGTTGGTCCACTCCTCTACTCCTCTAACCCTTGGTTAGTCCTTTAGGAGGGCCGTTTGTCCACCGCTCATGGAGTCTTTTCCATGTCCGGTGCTGGGAGTCTGGTGCAACGCACAGGTCCTGTGCCTCCTGGTGAGAGCAGGATTGGGCCTGGTGAGACGTAGGAGGGGCACGGACAGGTGTCAAACCACAGAGCCTAGTCCCTCCACGCATCAGAATCTCCCAGTTTTGGCGGAGTATTTCAGGGGCGGTGGATTGGACGGCCTTGGCCTTTCCCTTGTGGGACTGATCAGGGGTAGCAACTGGGACGTGAGTCGGGGCGTCATGAACCCCGGCTGGGTCACCTGAGTGAGGGTTATGATGTTCGAGAGACCCAAAACCCCAATGAGCTTGGGATACATCACTGAAGACACGTCCCAGGTTGCACCCATTCAATGTATTAAAAAAAACTACAATGGCTGTGCGGAGTAGCTGGATATTAGTGGGAACTGGTACATGCTGTCGAAATGGTAATAATGTGATATTACCATTTCGACAGGCCACAATTGACAAACTCTATGCGAAGATGTGTTGCACTGCATGAGGCAAATGGTGGTCACACCAGGTACTGGTTCCCCCTGAGTCCCCAGACCCCCAAAAAAGCAAAAAGAAATGCACATTTCAGGGTGGCCTTTTATTGTGGACAGTCTAAGGCACACCTTAGATTGTCACATCTGCATCTTGATGTGTCACACCTGTGAGGTGGGATCAGTGTTGGGGAAGTTACTTTCAAAAAGTAAGGGCATTATAGTTATAGTTACTTCCCTGAAAAAGTAATTAGTTACTTTATTCCTTACTAAATTCTGAAAGTAAGGGCGTTACTTTACTTTACTTTACTTTTTTTTAAACATACAAAAAAGGGGTGTTGTTCTGTGGTATTCGTGGTCACAAGTTTAAATGGAATTCCTCCCATTTTCAACATTTTACTGACATTAATTAATATGCCTTAGAGATGTTGTTTGGACATGATTCTGTGTTCATTAGAAATGGAGGTTATGTTTCGGCATGTTAATGATTTTTCTTTTAGGACCTTTTTTTTTGAAAAGGGGTGGAATTCCCCTTTAATGGCAGCATGCTGAGCATGGACTGTAATAAGATTTTCTTTGCTGAGGACAATGCTTGCTGCCCACTAACATAATTTACACTTCACCTCAATGTTTTCGTCCTCGTCCTTTACCACAGTCGTTTTCAACCTTTTTCATACCAGGGCCCACTGTTTATTCTGCATTTGAGCCACGGACCACCATTTGAGGACATTTTGGCCCCACAGACCCCAAAACTAAAGATTTCTTTTGTCCACAATATCAGGCTGGATTTCAAAAACAAAACAGTCAAACATACAGATCCAAATGGACCCGCAAGGGTTTGGTTTCATGTTTCCATTTGGTTTCATGTTTGCACTGTCAAAGAGTTACATCTGCACCAACTTTTATCATTTAGCCAGAGGACCACCTGTTGAAAACCGCAGCTTTACCAGCAAGAATGTAAAATAATGTTTATATTTCCGCGCTGCAAAGGCTCCAGTCACGCTGTCGTCGTCGTGTCATTGCGTTTGAGAGCGTATTTTACCACAGCTCAAATGCTAGTGTGTGCGCAGCAACAACACAGCTGTGTCTGTGTGCTTACTAGAAGCCAGAGCCTTTAGTTATGCGAAAACTCTGTTCACTTCATGGGGCCACTTCAATGGCGGCTCATCTATAAATACTCTTCCAATTGGGACAACCGAGGTTAGGTTACCAAATGCATTTAAGTCTATGGGATCATGCGCATTGTTTTCTGCCCCCTCAATGTCGCAACTCTTCTACCAGATGCTTGACGAATAAGACTGGCTCTGATAGGCTTATGTTGCGCCATGTTAGCCAATCAATGACCTTTTCTGTGACGTGGTGGATGGCGTCACGTTAGACACATAGATATAAAAATAGTAGATCAGGCATCCGGAATTAATGCAAGTAGATGAGAGGGGACTTTCGTCCGGTGCCTTCTCTATTCAATGTACTCTATGTTAGACTGAAGAAGCGAGCAGACAAGTTGACAACACACAGTGCAGTGCAGTGAGTCCTGCCGCCGCCGCCGCCGCGGAGTAACGATTGTAACGACGATACACTAATCATAACGGCCTTATGAATTAGAGAAATGTAAGGAGTTACGTTAGAAGTTACTGAAAAAAGTAATCCCTTACTGTAAGGGCGTTACTTGTAAGGGCGTTATTCACAACACTGGGTGGGATGGATTATCTCAGCAAAGCAGAAGTGCTCACTTTCACACATTTAGACAGATTTGTGAACAATGTTTGAGAGAAATGGTAATATTGTATATCTGGAATTAATTAATTAATTAATTAATTTTTAGATCTTTAAGTCCATCTCATGAAAAATGGGAGCAAAAACAAAAGTGTTGCGTTTATATTTTAGTTGAGTTAAGCTGCATCAACTCCATGCTCAATGTTATCCTCATTGCAACAGCAAGTCATTCAGTTCTGTGAACTTGATAGCCTGAGTGATTACAGTATGTGACTCCACCGGCTCTCTGCATCATATTTTCGGGTTTTCTACCTAAACTGACAGGTAAATTGTTGCAAATATTTTTGGACATTGAAAACATTTGAGTCCTCGCAAAATGAAATGGCTAGCTAGCTGTAAAATATCAAATCAGGTCTGATTATATTATGTTTTTTGTAATGACACCAATTCAGGTGGAATTCAACAGTACTTCAATCAAAATATGTTTATTCTAAAAGTGGACAGTACTCTATGCAGATCAAGCCAAATAGCCGATCTACAAGCTCACAATTCATTGCCTCACAACACATTGTGAGCTTGTAGATCAGCTGATTTTAAGTAGCTGAAATGTGGCTGAAGTGGTTAATGGTTCATGTTTTGTAATAATCAAACAAAGAAAAGTGTTTTGCTCTGAGTGGTATTATACATGCTATTGTGAATATAGGCCTTCATGGAAAGGTCTCTTACAGCTAGGGCTCTGGTTACAGGTAGACACACAGCTATATGTCTGCGTAAAACATCGCTCTACAACATCGCTTTAAATGAGAAAATTCACATGAGTTAATTGCGTTAAAAATTAAATCAGATTAAATCAACAAAATTAATTCAACCAATTAACTTGTTATTTTCAACAGCCTTACATCCTATCCCACTCCAAGTAGAATGATAACCTTTCAAATGTATTATCCTCAGTATTTGAAACAATTTCTTGTCCTGTACACACCATCATACTGTAACTTCAAGTGTACTGTGATCATCCTTACTTTATGGTTCCCATTAGCATAACAGGATGGTGTTTGCCATGCCTTCACATTTAAAGCACCATCTGATTGGAATGAGTTACCAAGTTGTCTCCCAACCATTTTAATGATGGTTGGGAGACAAGAAATACTTTCCTGGGGTTTGTCTATGTGTAATAATATGTGATTTTCGGGTATTTTAGTATTTCAAAGTGTCTCTGTTGTCATGGATACTGGGCTCACATGGACTTGAATTCCCTAATGCCTTGGTGCAGTGCTCATCCGCGTGGACAGGGAGAGGGCTGTCTTATTGTGAAAACACTGGGAAGTAAGTGAACTATTAAAATATCTCAAAACCTGCAGATGAGAATGGGACAGAGGGGAATCTAAACCTACACACCAGAGGGGTAAAGTTGTGACTTGCCCTCTTCAATTTAAGTACCCCCTCTGTGTCCTTGAAGTTGATCTCACCACCATATAGTGTCTTTAGCTGTGATTGTGGAGTTAGTTCATTGTGAATGGACACACTGTTGGAGTGTCCATTGTGTGTTCACTGTGATGCTGAGAAGAGGCTATATGTTCCCTTGACTCAACCTGGTTGCCAAATAAATACACTAATTACCTTGTTTGCAAGTTCCACATTTTGATAGTATGTTTTAACAGTTGTTTATTATTGTTTTGTCTAGTTGGGACTGGTAAGTAAGGATTCTCCTCACCTCCTACATCTGTATTTGCTTCACTGGTATCAGGATGAGGAGAACAGGTTGCTGAGCTTGAAGCTGCATCTGTTGGACCAGTCACCAGACAGAGACAACAATGATGGATCAATATCTGACTAACAGTACAGGATGACACAGGACTGGATATTCACATCACATCACACTCACACAGAAATAATCCTGTCCCATTTCTATACAGATCCAAAAGGAAGGAAAAAAATAAATTCCATCCTATTAGGGCTGTTGAACTATTAAAAAGTTTAATCAAATTAACCACAGCTTCAAAATTATTTTAATCATGATTAATCATTCAAACAATGTCCAAAATATGCCTGTTTCCCTTTACAAAATCTTAACATTAAAAAAATAATAATAATAATCTGTTGGGGGGATATTTATTCCCTAAATATTTACCAAAATAGGTCATCTACAAGACCCCAGCGCTTGGAGATCTCTCGAGCCATACTCTAGGGCTCTGGTTACAGGTAGACACACAGCTATATGACTAAGTAAAACATCGCTCTACAACATCGCTTTAAATGAGAAAATGCACATGAGTTAATTGCGTTAAAAATTAAATCAGATTAAATCAACAAAATTAATTCAACCAATTAACTTGTTATTTTCAACAGCCTTACATCCTATCCCACTCCAAGTAGAATGATAACTTTTCAAATGTATTATCCTCAGTATTTGAAACAATTTCTTGTCCTGTACACACCATCATACTGTAACTTCAAGTGTACTGTGATCATCCTTACTTTATGGTTCCCATTAGCATAACAGGATGGTGTTTGCCATGCCTTCACATTTAAAGCACCATCTGATTGGAATGAGTTACCAAGTTGTCTCCCAACCATTTTAATGATGGTTGGGAGACAAGAAATACTTTCCTGGGGTTTGTCTATGTGTAATAATATGTGATTTTCGGGTATTTTAGTATTTCAAAGTGTCTCTGTTGTCATGGATACTGGGCTCACATGGACTTGAATTCCCTAATGCCTTGGTGCAGTGCTCATCCGCGTGGACAGGGAGAGGGCTGTCTTATTGTGAAAACACTGGGAAGTAAGTGAACTATTAAAATATCTCAAAACCTGCAGACGAGACTGTGATGGAGGGGAATCTAAACCTACACACCAGAGAAGTAGTGACTTGCCCCTCTTCAATCTAAGTACCCCCTCTGTGTCCTTGAAGTTGATCTCACCACCATATAGTGTCTTTAACTGTGATTGTGGAGTTAGTTTATTGTGAATGGACACACTGTTGGAGTGTCCATTGTGTGTTCACTGTGATGCTGAGAAGAGGCTATATGTTCCCTTGACACAACCTGGTTGCCAAATAAATACACTAATTACCTTCTTTGCAAGTTCCACATTTTGATAGTATGTTTTAACAGTTGTTTATTATTGTTTTGTCTAGTTGGGACTGGTAAGTAAGGATTCTCCTCACCTTCTCCATCTGTATCTGCTTCCCTGGTATCAGGATGAGGAGAACAGGTTGCTGAGCTTGAAGCTGCATCTGTTGGACCAGTCACCAGACAGAGACAACAATGATGGATCAATATCTGACTAACAGTACAGGATGACACAGGACTGGATATTCACATCACACTCACACAGAAGTAATCCTGTCCCATTTCTATACAGATCCAAAAGGAAGGAAAAAAATAAATTCCATCCTATTAGGGCTGTTGAACTATTAAAAAGTTTAATCAAATTAATCACAGCTTCAAAATTATTTTAATCATGATTAATCATTCAAACAATGTCCAAAATATGCCTGTTTCCCTTTACAAAATTTGAACATTTAAAAAGAAAATAATCTGATGGGGGGATATTTATTTCCTAAATATTTACCAAAATATGTGATCTACAAGCCCCCAGTGCTTGGAGAACTCTCGAGCCATACACTAGGGCTCTGGTTACAGGTAGACACACAGCTATATGTCTACATAAAACATCGCTCTACAACATCACTTTAAATGAGAAAATGCACATGAGTTAATTGTGTTAAAAATTAAATCAGATTAAATCAACAAAATTAATTCAACCAATTAACTTGTTATTTTCAACAGCCTTACATCCTATCCCACTCCAAGTAGAATGATAACCTTTCAAATGTATTATCCTCAGTATTTGAAACAATTTCTTGTCCTGTACACACCATCATACTGTAACTTCAAGTGTACTGTGATCATCCTTACTTTATGGTTCCCATTAGCATAACAGGATGGTGTTTGCCATGCCTTCACATTTAAAGCACCATCTGATTGGAATGAGTTACCAAGTTGTCTCCCAACCATTTTAATGATGGTTGGGAGACAAGAAATACTTTCCTGGAGTTTGTCTATGTGTAATAATATGTGATTTTCAGGCATTTTAGTATTTCAAAGTGTCTCTGTTGTCATGGATACTGGGCTCACATGGACTTGAATTCCCTAATGCCTTGGTGCAGTGCTCATCCGCGTGGACAGGGAGAGGGCTGTCTTATTGTGAAAACACTGGGAAGTAAGTGAACTATTAAAATATCTCAAAACCTGCAGATGAGAATGGGACAGAGGGGAATCTAAACCTACACACCAGAGAGGTAAAGTTGTGACTTGCCCCTCTTCAATTTAAGTACCCCCTCTGTGTCCTTGAAGTTGATCTCACCACCATATAGTGTCTTTAGCTGTGATTGTGGAGTTAGTTCATTGTGAATGGACACACTGTTGGAGTGTCCATTGTGTGTTCACTGTGATGCTGAGAAGAGGCTATATGTTCCCTTGACTCAACCTGGTTGCCAAATAAATACACTAATTACCCTCTTTGCAAGTTCCACATTTTGATAGTATGTTTTAACAGTTGTTTATTATTGTTTTGTTCTAGTTGGGACTGGTAAGTAAGGATTCTCCTCACCTCCTACATCTGTATCTGCTTCCCTGGTATCAGGATGAGGAGAACAGGTTGCTGAGCTTGAAGCTGCATCTGTTGGACCAGTCACCAGACAGAGACAACAATGATGGATCAATATCTGACTAACAGTACAGGATGACACAGGACTGGATATTCACATCACACTCACACAGAAATAATCCTGTCCCATTTCTATACAGATCCAAAAGGAAGGAAAAAATAAATTCCATCCTATTAGGGCTGTTGAATGATTAAAAAGTTTAATCAAATTAATCACAGCTTCAAAATTATTTTAATCATGATTAATCATTCAAACAATGTCCAAAATATGCCTGTTTCCCTTTACAAAATCTTAACATTAAAAAAAATAATAATAATCTGTTGGGGGGATATTTATTCCCTAAATATTTACCAAAATAGGTCATCTACAAGACCCCAGCGCTTGGAGATCTCTCGAGCCATACTCTAGGGCTCTGGTTACAGGTAGACACACAGCTATATGACTAAGTAAAACATCGCTCTACAACATCGCTTTAAATGAGAAAATTCACATGAGTTAATTGCGTTAAAAATTAAATCAGATTAAATCAACAAAATTAATTCAACCAATTAACTTGTTATTTTCAACAGCCTTACATCCTATCCCACTCCAAGTAGAATGATAACTTTTCAAATGTATTATCCTCAGTATTTGAAACAATTTCTTGTCCTGTACACACCATCATACTGTAACTTCAAGTGTACTGTGATCATCCTTACTTTATGGTTCCCATTAGCATAACAGGATGGTGTTTGCCATGCCTTCACATTTAAAGCACCATCTGATTGGAATGAGTTACCAAGTTGTCTCCCAACCATTTTAATGATGGTTGGGAGACAAGAAATACTTTCCTGGGTTTGTCTATGTGTAATAATATGTGATTTTCGGGTATTTTAGTATTTCAAAGTGTCTCTGTTGTCATGGATACTGGGCTCACATGGACTTGAATTCCCTAATGCCTTGGTGCAGTGCTCATCCGCGTGGACAGGGAGAGGGCTGTCTTATTGTGAAAACACTGGGAAGTAAGTGAACTATTAAAATATCTTAAAACCTGCAGACGAGACTGTGATGGAGGGGAATCTAAACCTACACACCAGAGAAGTAGTGACTTGCCCCTCTTCAATCTAAGTACCCCCTCTGTGTCCTTGAAGTTGATCTCACCACCATATAGTGTCTTTAGCTGTGATTGTGGAGTTAGTTTATTGTGAATAGACACACTGTTGGAGTGTCCATTGTGTGTTCACTGTGATGTTGAGAAGAGGCTATATGTTCCCTTGACTCAACCTGGTTGCCAAATAAATACACTAATTACCTTCTTTGCAAGTTCCACATTTTGATAGTATGTTTTAACAGTTGTTTATTATTGTTTTGTCTAGTTGGGACTGGTAAGTAAGGATTCTCCTCACCTCCTACATCTGTATTTGCTTCACTGGTATCAGCATGAGGAGAACAGGTTGCTGAGCTTGAAGCTGCATCTGTTGGACCAGTCACCAGACAGAGACAACAATGATGGATCAATATCTGACTAACAGTACAGGATGACACAGGACTGGATATTCACATCACACTCACACAGAAGTAATCCTGTCCCATTTCTATACAGATCCAAAAGGAAGGAAAAAAATAAATTCCATCCTATTAGGGCTGTTGAATTATTAAAAAGTTTAATCAAATTAATCACAGCTTCAAAATTATTTTAATCATGATTAATCATTCAAACAATGTCCAAAATATGCCTGTTTCCCTTTACAAAATTTTAACATTTAAAAAGAAAATAATCTGATGGGGGGATATTTATTTCCTAAATATTTACCAAAATATGTGATCTACAAGCCCCCAGTGCTTGGAGAACTCTCGAGCCATACACTAGGGCTCTGGTTACAGGTAGACACACAGCTATATGTCTACATAAAACATCGCTCTACAACATCACTTTAAATGAGAAAATGCACATGAGTTAATTGTGTTAAAAATTAAATCAGATTAAATCAACAAAATTAATTCAACCAATTAACTTGTTATTTTCAACAGCCTTACATCCTATCCCACTCCAAGTAGAATGATAACTTTTCAAATGTATTATCCTCAGTATTTGAAACAATTTCTTGTCCTGTACACACCATCATACTGTAACTTCAAGTGTACTGTGATCATCCTTACTTTATGGTTCCCATTAGCATAACAGGATGGTGTTTGCCATGCCTTCACATTTAAAGCACCATCTGATTGGAATGAGTTACCAAGTTGTCTCCCAACCATTTTAATGATGGTTGGGAGACAAGAAATACTTTCCTGGGGTTTGTCTATGTGTAATAATATGTGATTTTCGGGTATTTTAGTATTTCAAAGTGTCTCTGTTGTCATGGATACTGGGCTCACATGGACTTGAATTCCCTAATGCCTTGGTGCAGTGCTCATCCGCGTGGACAGGGAGAGGGCTGTCTTATTGTGAAAACACTGGGAAGTAAGTGAACTATTAAAATATCTCAAAACCTGCAGATGAGAATGGGACAGAGGGGAATCTAAACCTACACACCAGAGGGGTAAAGTTGTGACTTGCCCCTCTTCAATTTAAGTACCCCCTCTGTGTCCTTGAAGTTGATCTCACCACCATATAGTGTCTTTAGCTGTGATTGTGGAGTTAGTTCATTGTGAATGGACACACTGTTGGAGTGTCCATTGTGTGTTCACTGTGATGCTGAGAAGAGGCTATATGTTCCCTTGACTCAACCTGGTTGCCAAATAAATACACTAATTACCTTCTTTGCAAGTTCCACATTTTGATAGTATGTTTTAACAGTTGTTTATTATTGTTTTGTTCTAGTTGGGACTGGTAAGTAAGGATTCTCCTCACCTTCTCCATCTGTATCTGCTTCCCTGGTATCAGGATGAGGAGAACAGGTTGCTGAGCTTGAAGCTGCATCTGTTGGACCAGTCACCAGACAGAGACAACAATGATGGATCAATATCTGACTAACAGTACAGGATGACACAGGACTGGATATTCACATCACACTCACACAGAAGTAATCCTGTCCCATTTCTATACAGATCCAAAAGGAAGGAAAAAAATAAATTCCATCCTATTAGGGCTGTTGAATTATTAAAAAGTTTAATCAAATTAATCACAGCTTCAAAATTATTTTAATCATGATTAATCATTCAAACAATGTCCAAAATATGCCTGTTTCCCTTTACAAATTTTTAACATTTATAAAGAAAAGTAATCTGGTGGGGAGATATTTATTTCCTAAACATTTACCAAAATATGTGATCTACAAGCCCCAGTGCTTGGAGATCTCTCGAGCCATACACTAGGGCTCTGGTTACAGGTAGACACACAGCTATATGTCTACGTAAAACATCGCTCTACAACATCACATTACATGAGAAAATGCACATGAGTTAATTGTGTTAAAAATTAAATCAGATTAAATCAACAAAATTAATTCAACCAATTAACTTGTTATTTTCAACAGCCTTACATCCTATCCCACTCCAAGTAGAATGATAACGTTTCAAATGTATTATCCTCAGTATTTGAAACAATTTCTTGTCCTGTACACACCATCATACTGTAACTTCAAGTGTACTGTGATCATCCTTACTTTATGGTTCCCATTAGCATAACAGGATGGTGTTTGCCATGCCTTCACATTTAAAGCACCATCTGATTGGAATGAGTTACCAAGTTGTCTCCCAACCATTTTAATGATGGTTGGGAGACAAGAAATACTTTCCTGGAGTTTGTCTATGTGTAATAATATGTGATTTTCGGGTATTTTAGTATTTCAAAGTGTCTCTGTTGTCATGGATACTGGGCTCACATGGACTTGAATTCCCTAATGCCTTGGTGCAGTGCTCATCCGCGTGGACAGGGAGAGGGCTGTCTTATTGTGAAAACACTGGGAAGTAAGTGAACTATTAAAATATCTCAAAACCTGCAGATGAGAATGGGACAGAGGGGAATCTAAACCTACACACCAGAGGGGTAAAGTTGTGACTTGCCCCTCTTCAATTTAAGTACCCCCTCTGTGTCCTTGAAGTTGATCTCACCACCATATAGTGTCTTTAACTGTGATTGTGCAGTTAGTTTATTGTGAATGGACACACTGTTGGAGTGTCCATTGTGTGTTCACTGTGATGCTGAGAAGAGGCTATATGTTCCCTTGACTCAACCTGGTTGCCAAATAAATACACTAATTACCCTCTTTGCAAGTTCCACATTTTGATAGTATGTTTTAACAGTTGTTTATTATTGTTTTGTTCTAGTTGGGACTGGTAAGTAAGGATTCTCCTCACCTTCTCCATCTGTATCTGCTTCCCTGGTATCAGGATGAGGAGAACAGGTTGCTGAGCTTGAAGCTGCATCTGTTGGACCAGTCACCAGACAGAGACAACAATGATGGATCAATATCTGACTAACAGTACAGGATGACACAGGACTGGATATTCACATCACACTCACACAGAAGTAATCCTGTCCCATTTCTATACAGATCCAAAAGGAAGGAAAAAATAAATTCCATCCTATTAGGGCTGTTGAATGATTAAAAAGTTTAATCAAATTAATCACAGCTTCAAAATTATTTTAATCATGATTAATCATTCGAACAATGTCCAAAATATGCCTGTTTCCCTTTACAAAATCTTAACATTAAAAAAAATAATAATAATCTGTTGGGGGGATATTTATTCCCTAAATATTTACCAAAATAGGTCATCTACAAGACCCCAGCGCTTGGAGATCTCTCGAGCCATACTCTAGGGCTCTGGTTACAGGTAGACACACAGCTATATGACTAAGTAAAACATCGCTCTACAACATCGCTTTAAATGAGAAAATTCACATGAGTTAATTGCGTTAAAAATTAAATCAGATTAAATCAACAAAATTAATTCAACCAATTAACTTGTTATTTTCAACAGCCTTACATCCTATCCCACTCCAAGTAGAATGATAACTTTTCAAATGTATTATCCTCAGTATTTGAAACAATTTCTTGTCCTGTACACACCATCATACTGTAACTTCAAGTGTACTGTGATCATCCTTACTTTATGGTTCCCATTAGCATAACAGGATGGTGTTTGCCATGCCTTCACATTTAAAGCACCATCTGATTGGAATTAGTTACCAAGTTGTCTCCCAACCATTTTAATGATGGTTGGGAGACATGAAATACTTTCCTGGGGTTTGTCTATGTGTAATAATATGTGATTTTCGGGTATTTTAGTATTTCAAAGTGTCTCTGTTGTCATGGATACTGGGCTCACATGGACTTGAATTCCCTAATGCCTTGGTGCAGTGCTCATCCGCGTGGACAGGGAGAGGGCTGTCTTATTGTGAAAACACTGGGAAGTAAGTGAACTATTAAAATATCTTAAAACCTGCAGACGAGAATGGGACAGAGGGGAATCTAAACCTACACACCAGAGAAGTAGTGACTTGCCCCTCTTCAATCTAAGTACCCCCTCTGTGTCCTTGAAGTTGATCTCACCACCATATAGTGTCTTTAGCTGTGATTGTGGAGTTAGTTTATTGTGAATAGACACACTGTTGGAGTGTCCATTGTGTGTTCACTGTGATGTTGAGAAGAGGCTATATGTTCCCTTGACTCAACCTGGTTGCCAAATAAATACACTAATTACCTTGTTTGCAAGTTCCACATTTTGATAGTATGTTTTAACAGTTGTTTATTATTGTTTTGTCTAGTTGGGACTGGTAAGTAAGGATTCTCCTCACCTCCTACATCTGTATTTGCTTCCCTGGTATCAGAATGAGGAGAACAGGTTGCTGAGCTTGAAGCTGCATCTGTTGGACCAGTCACCAGACAGAGACAACAATGATGGATCAATATCTGACTAATAGTACAGGATGACACAGGACTGGATATTCACATCACACTCACACAGATGTAATCCTGTCCCATTTCTATACGGATCCAAAAGGAAGGAAAAAATATATTCCATCCTATTAGGGCTGTTGAATGATTAAAAAGTTTAATCAAATTAATCATAGCTTCAAAATTATTTTAATCAAGATTAATAACCATTCGAACTATGTCCAAAATATGCCTGTTTCCCTTTACAGAATTTGAACATTTAAAAAGAAAATAATCTGATGGGGGGATATTTATTTCCTAAATATTTACCAAAATATGTGATCTACAAGCCCCCAGTGCTTGGAGAACTCTCGAGCCATACACTAGGGCTCTGGTTACAGGTAGACACACAGCTATATGTCTACATAAAACATCGCTCTACAACATCACATTAAATGAGAAAATGCACATGAGTTAATTGTGTTAAAAATTAAATCAGATTAAATCAACAAAATTAATTCAACCAATTAACTTGTTATTTTCAACAGCCTTACATCCTATCCCACTCCAAGTAGAATGATAACTTTTCAAATGTATTATCCTCAGTATTTGAAACAATTTCTTGTCCTGTACACACCATCATACTGTAACTTCAAGTGTACTGTGATCATCCTTACTTTATGGTTCCCATTAGCATAACAGGATGGTGTTTGCCATGCCTTCACATTTAAAGCACCATCTGATTGGAATGAGTTACCAAGTTGTCTCCCAACCATTTTAATGATGGTTGGGAGACAAGAAATACTTTCCTGGAGTTTGTCTATGTGTAATAATATGTGATTTTCAGGCATTTTAGTATTTCAAAGTGTCTCTGTTGTCATGGATACTGGGCTCACATGGACTTGAATTCCCTAATGCCTTGGTGCACTGCTCGTCCTCATGGGCAGGGAGAGGGCTGTCTTATTGTGAAAACACTGGAAGTAAGTGAACTATTAAAATATCTCAAAACCTGCAGACGAGACTGTGATGGAGGGGAATCTAAACCTACACACCAGAGGGTAAAGTTGTGACTTGCCCCTCTTCAATTTAAGTACCCCCTCTGTGTCCTTGAAGTTGATCTCACCACCATAGTGTCTTTAGCTGTGATTGTGGAGTTAGTTTATTGTGAATAGACACACTGTTGGAGTGTCCATTGTGTGTTCACTGTGATGCTGAGAAGAGGCTATATGTTCCCTTGACTCAACCTGGTTGCCAAATAAATACACTAATTACCTTGTTTGCAAGTTCCACATTTTGATAGTATGTTTTAACAGTTGTTTATTATTGTTTTGTCTAGTTGGGACTGGTAAGTAAGGATTCTACTCACCTCCTACTTCTGTATCTGCTTCCCTGGTATCAGGCTGAGGAGAACAGGTTGCTGAGCTTGAAGCTGCATCTGTTGGACCAGTCACCAGACAGAGACAACAATGATGGATCAATATCTGACTAACAGTACAGGATGACACAGGACTGGATATTCACATCACACTCACACAGAAGAACCAACCACTGCTCCATGTATGAATCTTTGAGTTGGTTATCAGGTAAATCCCAAACACATTCACACTGGCTGCGATTTATGTGCAAATGTATTATCCTCAGTATTTGTATCAATTTCTTGTCCTGTACACACCATCATACTGTATAACTTTAAGTGTACTATGATCATCCTTACTTTATGGTTCCCACTAGCCTAACACGCCAGAAATTAGGAGTTGTTTTTGGCCATTATATCTGATAAAAATGATAATCCAGAGACGAATGAGCCAATTTGGATGATTCTGACATCAAAGTATGCATTTTCTGGGGTGCCGAGTTTATTTATGAGGTGACCGAAGCAATTCAGGTTCAGGGTCATGTGTCAAAGGTCAATGTCATGGTCATTTTGGATCAAATTGTTCTGTAATGGCCTGAATAAGTTCAGAAACCTAATAACTTCGGGAATTCCTTTCTCCACCTTACTAATACCAATTGGTATTGTATCTTATATCATTTTAATCGTTGATGGAATGCTCTTCCAGCAAACATAAAAACATGTGAATCCCTTTACTCTTTTCCTTAAATGTCACGTACGGTTGGCCGCAACTCGTAACTGGCCTCATTGACCTCCTGTTATTATCCTTTTATCTTTCCTTGTTGCTTCTTATCTGTATTCCCGCACACATGCTGCAGCATGCATGTGATTCTCATGTTGTTTTTCACTAACCTTAATTGTGTTTGTTTGTTCTATTTCATTTTGCTGTACTGACTGTATGGGACCCAAATGGAAATAAGACCGCAAGGACTTTTTTGGCGCTCCCTTTAGACCAATACTTGCCTGACCGTACCATGTACTGTTTGACATTTATTGTCTAATAAAATATTCAATCAATCAAGATTTGTCACCTTTACAACAAGGTATGGCAGAGGATCAGACATTCCTGTTATGAGTAAGATTGCTAAACGTGTGGGTTGCACCCCCAAAGCGTTTGCCAAAATGGTAAATGGCTTGCATCAACCCTTGCTTCGAGGATCACTAGGCCTAGATTCTTAACATATGGTCTCTCGCACAACTTTGTCTTAAATTTTGATAGGTACCAGGGATGACACCAAATGATGATGCTGGAATATGGAATATGTGAGTCATCTTGAGCAAAGTCTAGACATACTGTGTAACAATTAGCAGGATTTTTGGACAGAATCTTGCTGAGTAATCCACAGATTTAGTTTTAGTCGGTCTCCATGCAGATATCCATAACATGCAGATCGACATTATTTCATGTAAAATTTTGAAAGTTGCCTCATGGTGGCACTATAATAGGCCTTTCTAAGAAATGTGGTGAAAAAAAGAAAACCACAATAATACCAAAAAGTAAAAAAAAAAAAAAAAAAAAAAAAAAAAGTAGGCCTACCGGTAATTAAGACAATAGTGCCAGTATGCATTAGAGAAAGTAAAATATAAAATGACCAGAAGTTCTTTTGGAAGTGAAATATTCCTTCATTAAGTCAACACAGGCAAACACTAACCCATTAAACAGCAGTTGTCAGTGTCTTACCTTCCATAGATGCAGGTGTGTAGAAACACAGTCTAGTTACTGTACTGTAGATTCTGATGATAAACTCTAGCAGTGAATGAATATAAAGACAGAATGACTGACAGTCTGAGTTCTCCTCTTTTAATCTGGGATTCCTCCAATAGGAGGGAGCCTCAGGTCATAACCCCGCCCCATTCCATCCTCCAATAGGAGGGAGCCACAGGGCCATGCCTCTGGTCATAAACTCGCCTCATTCCATAATGGAACTTGATTGGTGTTCCACAACTTTGGGGGCAGGGACATCCAATCACAAACATACAGAGCGGCTGTTTATGTATTTTTCCCTGACAGATTTTTCCGGTTTCCGGGTCAATGTTTGACGTTTGCAAGAAGGGAGACAGTTTCTGATAAATGCTTCACTGCATTTACAAGAAATGGGAGAGTGCGTGCAGGGCCACACACACACACGGCCACACACACACGGCCACACACACACGCACACATACCTATTCAGACGAGTAGGGTCTTATCGTCATTTAAAACATGCAACCAGGTGAACTTACAGGTCTAAGTCAGCTCTGTTCATTTCAAGTATAGGAAACATGTCATTAAAAATGCATTCAGTCATTACCTTATGCCATTATTATGACATTATTTTGCACGTGGGAACCTGGCCTTGTATCAAATCTGTCATACATTTATTGATTCTGACAAAAATTGCATAGATAGATTCCTTGGACATTGCGCATGGCCCTAATTTAGTCAGTGTTGTGCACTTTATTCCTAAATGTATTTGCTTTTTAAGAATCAAATAAAACCCAATCTTAGTTGACACACAGAGCTTGCAGATCAGCTATTTGAACTTTTCATGTCTATTTATGTCTATTTTAATACTAAATGTCCTGTGTCCAGTGTCCGCGGGTTCAACTCCCAATCCTGACGGCCTTTACTGCATGTCACACGCCCATCTCTCTCCCATTTGCTCAGTGAGGGCTGGGGGGTGCTCCATACTGCGTTGGCCTGTTTAAGGCCATTATCATAAAACCAAGTTATCTACTGTCTACAGAATCAACAGATCAAAGAGAAGCTCGGCACATAAAGTCATAAATGCTATCAGACCTTTACTTTCAACTGTGTTGTTTGTCAGAGATTCATTTATAGGAAATGGACTGACTGCCTGGAAGGCTTTGGCTGTACACAGATGAGGGAATCTGACCCGTCTAGACTTTGGAGGCCATCAGGACAGAGGCTGTAGCCACCTGCTACACATATCCCTGTCCAGACAGACATTACCTCCAGTTCAGGAACTGATATGGGTCTTCAGATGCACCTGCAAGACCGACTGCAGCAGCCTTAGTGCACTTGAAAGAAGCATTGTCTGCTCTGTTGCATACTGTAAACTGTCCTGTTTTGATCTTAAAGGGATATTCCACTTTCAAAAAAAAGGTCATTTTGAGGAGTATAGAGCACCCCTCACTGTTCTACTGAGAGAAGTATAGAGCACCCCTCACTGTTCTACTGAGAGAAGTATAGAGCACCCCTCACTGTTATACTGAGAAGTATAGAGCACCCCTCACTGTTCTACTGAGAGAAGTATAGAGCACCCCTCACTGTTCTACTGAGAGAAGTATAGAGCACCCTCACCGTTATACTGAGAGAAGTATAGAGCACCCCTCACTGTTATAATAGAAGTATAGAGCACCCCTCACTGTTATACTGAGAGAAGTATAGAGCACCCCTCACCGTTATACTGAGAGAAGTATAGAGCACCCCTCACCGTTATACTGAGAGAAGTATAGAGCACCCCTCACTGTTCTACTGAGAGAAGTATAGAGCACCCCTCACTGTTCTACTGAGAGAAGTATAGAGCACCCCTCACTGTTCTACTGAGAGAAGTATAGAGCACCCCTCACTGTTCTACTGAGAGAAGTATAGAGCACCCCTCACTGTTCTACTGAGAGAAGTATAGAGCACCCCTCACTGTTCTACTGAGAGAAGTATAGAGCACCCCTCACTGTTCTACTGAGAGAAGTATAGAGCACCCCTCACTGTTCTACTGAGAGAAGTATAGAGCACCCCTCACTGTTCTACTGAGAGAAGTATAGAGCACCCCTCACTGTTCTACTGAGAGAAGTATAGAGCACCCCTCACTGTTCTACTGAGAGAAGTATAGAGCACCCCTCACTGTTATACTGAGAAGTATAGAGCACCCCTCACTGTTCTACTGAGAAGTATAGAGCACCCCTCACTGTTCTACTGAGAGAAGTATAGAGCACCCCTCACTGTTATACTGAGAAGTATAGAGCACCCCTCACTGTTCTACTGAGAGAAGTATAGAGCACCCCTCACTGTTCTACTGAGAGAAGTATAGAGCACCCCTCACTGTTCTACTGAGAGAAGTATAGAGCACCCCTCACTGTTCTACTGAGAGAAGTATAGAGCACCCCTCACTGTTCTACTGAGAGAAGTATAGAGCACCCCTCACTGTTCTACTGAGAGAAGTATAGAGCACCCCTCACTGTTCTACTGAGAGAAGTATAGAGCACCCCTCACTGTTCTACTGAGAGAAGTATAGAGCACCCCTCACTGTTCTACTGAGAGAAGTATAGAGCACCCCTCACTGTTCTACTGAGAGAAGTATAGAGCACCCCTCACTGTTCTACTGAGAGAAGTATAGAGCACCCCTCACTGTTCTACTGAGAGAAGTATAGAGCACCCCTCACTGTTCTACTGAGAGAAGTATAGAGCACCCCTCACTGTTCTACTGAGAAGTATAGAGCACCCCTCACTGTTCTACTGAGAAGTATAGAGCACCCCTCACTGTTCTACTGAGAGAAGTATAGAGCACCCCTCACTGTTATACTGAGAAGTATAGAGCACCCCTCACTGTTCTACTGAGAGAAGTATAGAGCACCCCTCACTGTTCTACTGAGAGAAGTATAGAGCACCCCTCACTGTTATACTGAGAGAAGTATAGAGCACCCCTCACTGTTCTACTGAGAGAAGTATAGAGCACCCCTCACTGTTCTACTGAGAGAAGTATAGAGCACCCCTCACTGTTCTACTGAGAAGTATAGAGCACCCCTCACTGTTATACTGAGAAGTATAGAGAGAGAAGTATAGAGCACCCCTCACTGTTATACTGAGAAGTATAGAGCACCCTCACTGTTATACTGAGAAGTATAGAGAGAGAAGTATAGAGCACCCCTCACTGTTCTACTGAGAGAAGTATAGAGCACCCCTCACTGTTCTACTGAGAAGTATAGAGCACCCCTCACTGTTCTACTGAGAGAAGTATAGAGCACCCCTCACTGTTATACTGAGAAGTATAGAGCACCCCTCACTGTTCTACTGAGAGAAGTATAGAGCACCCCTCACTGTTCTACTGAGAGAAGTATAGAGCACACACACACGGATCTATAAACTATATAACATTGCATAAGCATATAGAACAGCATAGTGATAATTTTACATTACACGGGCGGCGTGGCCATCGGGAGCACCGGGACTTTTCCCGGTGGCCTGCGCCACTTAGTGGCCTGGACGGGGTACAAAAAATAAATAATAAATTCTTTGAAACGTCCAGGGCAGGCCAGAGCGGCAGGCCCAGGCCAGCCCTTGGCCAGGCAAACTAGTGTTTCTCCTTCCAAAAACAAAAGGTGTCCTAGTACTACAGAGTTTAGTTGAGCAGTGTGAGTGACTGGCTGTAACCTGATATCTTGCACCTGCATGATGCGTCGGACCGGAGAGAGCGAGGACAGTGAGAGACTGCGCTACGCAGCTCCCAGCTGGCCTGGGATCAGTGGGGGACACCCCCCTGCCTGTCGCTTAGAGCATAGACAGAGATAATTACGCAAACTCGGTTCACTTCATGGGGCCAGTCCAATGGAGGCTGTTCTATATAGACTTCTATTGAAAAAGGGGACAAGGTCGTCATTCAGCCTGCATGATCAGCGCCCGTCCAATTTAACCAAAGCACTTCCACTTGTTTTTTTGCTTGACTCTGCATGACTCTGATATGCAGTACCTTTTTTAGATATCCAGTGCCTTTAGGCAGGTGTCCAGGGCTTCTTTGGTCTAATGTTGTCCAATGTAGAAGCTTATTTTGTGCCTCTTATAAAGGACAAGTAATATTTATCTAGAATCGCCATTTAGTGACGAACAATGGTAATGCACAGGTCCATTTGAAAATAAACCTTTAAAGGAGTAGCCTTTAAAGGTTTGGGGGTTGGGGGTTGTGGCCTGGCAAAAGGCAAAGTCCAGATGGCCTGGCCAAGCCCACTCCGCCCTGGATCAGGCTACAGCGTAATGAATTAGCCTAATTAATTCACTTGCAAATAACAGTCAATTAACAGTCAGCCACCCATTATTAGCATAGGCCTATCCTTGAGGCTGTACTGTGTGTGTGTGTGTGTGTGTGTGTGTGTGTGTGTGTGTGTGTGTGTGTGTGTGTGTGTGTGTGTGTGTGTGTGTGTGTGTGTGTGTGTGTGTGTGTGTGTGTGTGCGCGCGCACGCGTGCGGGCATTGCTAAATATCAAACGTACATGAAGTTCCGGGAAAAAACATCCTCATATGGCATGGCCCAAATGCCATCAGCTTGCAGAGGAATATTTGAACTTTTTCATAGTAAAAAGGCTAAGAGGTTTAGGGTTAAGTTTAGGGCCCTTCATGACCCAGATATTATGAGTTACATATGGTTATTGCCAGTACATTTCCACAGTGATACACTGACCTGTATGAGAGCATTATATAATCATTTTATCTAATGTCTTATTGCAGAATCAGCAGGTGCAATCGCAGCCCAATCAAAAACACACTCATAAACATAATTTTACATAGTTCATGCTGTTCAGTGCTGTTTTAAACATTGCTCCATACTGCGTTGACCTGTTGATAAAACCATGTTATCTACTGTGTAATTACAGAATGAAGACACATAAACTCATAAATGCTATCAGACCTTTACTTTCAACTGTGTTGTTTGTCAGAGATTCATTTATAGGAAATGGACTGACTGACTGGAAGGCTTTGGCTGTACACAGATGAGGGAATCTGACCTTCCATCAAACCTGTCATCAATTCTGACAACTGCAAATCTAGACAGGTTTCCTTGGAGTTGGAAACTTGTGCATGGTCCTATTGTTGTCATTACAGAATTCCACACCAAAACACACTGGGCATCAATCTACCTTGATCCCTGTGGCATCATATATAAAGTACTTGATTTGTCCCTGCTCTCCATTTCACCCTGAGGTCCCCCTGCTCTCCATGTCACCCTGAGGTCCCCCTAGCTGCTCTCCATTTCACCCTGAGGTCCCCCTGCTCTCCATTTCACCCTGAGGTCCCTCTAGCTGCTCTACATTTCACCCTGAGGTCCCCTGCTCTCCATTTCACCCTGAGGTCCCCCTAGCTGCTCTCCATTTCACCCTGAGGTCCCTCTAGCTGCTCTCCATTTCACCCTGAGGTCCCCCTAGCTGCTCTCCATTTCACCCTGAGGTCCCCCTGCTCTCCATTTCACCCTGAGGTCCCCCTGCTCTCCATTTCACCCTGAGGTCCCTCTGCTCTACATTTCACCCTGAGGTCCCCCTGCTCTCCATTTCACCCTGAGGTCCCCCTGCTCTCCATTTCACCCTGAGGTCCCCCTAGCTGCTCTCCATTTCACCCTGAGGTCCCCCTGCTCTCCATTTCACCCTGAGGTCCCCCTGCTCTCCATTTCACCCTGAGGTCCCCCTAGCTGCTCTCCATTTCACCCTGAGGTCCCCCTAGCTGCTCTACATTTCACCCTGAGGTCCCTCTGCTCTCCATTTCACCCTGAGGTCCCCCTAGCTGCTCTCCATTTCACCCTGAGGTCCCCCTGCTCTACATTTCACCCTGAGGTCCCCCTGCTCTCCATTTCACCCTGAGGTCCCTCTGCTCTCCATTTCACCCTGAGGTCCCTCTGCTCTACATTTCACCCTGAGGTCCCCCTAGCTGCTCTCCATTTCACCCTGAGGTCCCCCTGCTCTCCATTTCACCCTGAGGTCCCTCTAGCTGCTCTCCATTTCACCCTGAGGTCCCCCTGCTCTCCATTTCACCCTGAGGTCCTCCTGCTCTCCATTTCACCCTGAGGTCCCCCTAGCTGCTCTCCATTTCACCCTGAGGTCCCCCTAGCTGCTCTCCATTTCACCCTGAGGTCCCCCTGCTCTCCATTTCACCCTGAGGTCCCTCTAGCTGCTCTACATTTCACCCTGAGGTCCCCCTGCTCTCCATTTCACCCTGAGGTCCCCCTGCTCTACATTTCACCCTGAGGTCCCCCTAGCTGCTCTACATTTCACCCTGAGGTCCCCCTGCTCTCCATTTCACCCTGAGGTCCCCCTGCTCTACATTTCACCCTGAGGTCCCCCTAGCTGCTCTCCATTTCACCCTGAGGTCCCCCTGCTCTCCATTTCACCCTGAGGTCCCCCTGCTCTCCATTTCACCCTGAGGTCCCTCTAGCTGCTCTCCATTTCACCCTGAGGTCCCCCTGCTCTCCATTTCACCCTGAGGTCCCCCTAGCTGCTCTCCATTTCACCCTGAGGTCCCTCTGCTCTCCATTTCACCCTGAGGTCCCCCTGCTCTCCATTTCACCCTGAGGTCCCCCTAGCTGCTCTACATTTCACCCTGAGGTCCCCCTGCTCTACATTTCACCCTGAGGTCCCCCTAGCTGCTCTCCATTTCACCCTGAGGTCCCCCTGCTCTCCATTTCACCCTGAGGTCCCCCTAGCTGCTCTCCATTTCACCCTGAGGTCCCCCTGCTCTCCATTTCACCCTGAGGTCCCCCTAGCTGCTCTACATTTCACCCTGAGGTCCCCCTGCTCTACATTTCACCCTGAGGTCCCCCTGCTCTCCATTTCACCCTGAGGTCCCCCTAGCTGCTCTACATTTCACCCTGAGGTCCCTCTGCTCTCCATTTCACCCTGAGGTCCCCCTAGCTGCTCTACATTTCACCCTGAGGTCCCCCTAGCTGCTCTACATTTCACCCTGAGGTCCCCCTGCTCTCCATTTCACCCTGAGGTCCCCCTGCTCTCCATTTCACCCTGAGGTCCCCCTAGCTGCTCTCCATTTCACCCTGAGGTCCCCCTAGCTGCTCTACATTTCACCCTGAGGTCCCCCTAGCTGCTCTCCATTTCACCCTGAGGTCCCCCTGCTCTCCATTTCACCCTGAGGTCCCCCTAGCTGCTCTCCATTTCACCCTGAGGTCCCTCTGCTCTCCATTTCACCCTGAGGTCCTCCTGCTCTCCATTTCACCCTGAGGTCCCCCTGCTCTACATTTCACCCTGAGGTCCCCCTGCTCTCCCACAGTTTACATTACTGCAGATTGTCTTTATTCTGAGTCAGAGTTGATCTGTATCTAAGCCCCAAAATGACTCCTGCCCGAATATGAACCTCTGCACACCTCTTCAAGCCATGGAGCAAACGTGTAGTAGAGTTAGTACTGCATAAAGTTGAAGAATAAGTGTTTACACCACATATGTCAAACTCAAGGCCCGGGGGCCAAATCAGGCCCGTGAATGAATTATCTTTGGCCCGCGGGATGATATTGAATTAGTATTAGAACTGGCCCTCTGGTATATTGCACACACCATGATAAGAAATGAATGCAACTAATTGTTTTACTTCCTCAACTCAGTCTCATTTACTTTCTCAATTAACTCAGCACTTGGTAAGGATCATAGAAGAAAAAGATTTTCCTGAAAAATAGTAGGTGTTCACGTCTCATAGCGCTATGAGACGTGAACACCTGCTATTTTTCATTAAAACTTAAAACAGTTTTTAATGCAGGCAGTTTCATCTTTACAATTATCTTGTCATTAAGAGACATTGATTTTTGAAGGGAAATTACTTTTTTTGCTGTTTGACAGGGACGTCATCGTAAACCGGTGTTGAAACACAGACCGGTATCTCCGGCCCTCGACTTGTACCAATTTTTTCTATTTTGGCCCACTCTGTATTTGGGTTTTACACCCCTGCTTTACATACAGTGGTAAGCACTTGAGATTGTCACACGTGCTAGTCATCTGGCGCCTCGGTGTTACCACCGCCCTCGGTGTTACCACCAAGTACCACCAACCTCCATGCTGTCACCAGGAGATGGCAGCAGAGAACTAATGTTCCAACACAATGGTCACACAGTGGAGGCAAGGAATAGAATAAAAACCTCAATGAATATAATAACGCTTAAGTAATTACGTGTTTACAGTGCAATCTATTCAATTTTCACCATAGAAAATAATGTGTTCATTAAAAAAATGAAATTATTATGGGTGTCATAATAATAATTATATTTTTAAACTAAATGTTTAATAAAAAAAAACATTAGGGCTGTTACAACTAAAAATAATAATTCATTCAAAATGCATTTGGTACTAATCGTAATTATAAAAAAATACATTTGAATAAAAGAACATTAGGGCTGCAATTAAAAAATATTTTCACTTACTCCTGTTACTGTGGTTCACACCTCCACAATAGTGGAGGTGTGAACTGATTCTCAGGGGGGAGGGAGAATGAGTGGGCTATGGGCCAAGACAATGTTAACACCCCCCCCCCCACATTGTGACCGTGGTAGTTAGAAACCACTTCAACTAGTTTCAGAGTCCTGAAAAAACATGACAGAGTGACACAGTACATTTTGCATAATCTACAGTAAATGTCTTCAAATGCTTCAAATGAACTTTAATGTCTCATCACCACTGTTGGGGAAGTTACTTTTAAAAAGTAAGGGATTATAGTTATAGTTACTTCCCTGAAAAAGTAACTAGTTACTTTATTCCTTACTAAATTATGAAAGTAAGGGCGTTACTTTACTTTACTTAAAAAAAAACATACAAAAAGGGGTGTTTTTCTGTGGTATTCGTGCTTACAAGTTTAAAGTGAAATTCTTCCCATTTTCAACATTTTACTGACATTAATATGCCTTAGAGATGTTGCTGATTCTCAGGGGGGGAGGGAGAATGAGTGGGCTATGGGCCAAGACAATGTTAACACCCCACCCCCACATTGTGACCGTGGTAGTTAGAAACCACTTCAACTAGTTTCAGAGTCCTGAAAAAACATGACAGAGTGACACAGTATATTTTGCATAATCTACAGTAAATGTCTTCAAATGCTTCAAATGAACTTTAATGTCTCATCACCACTGTTGGGGAAGTTACTTTTAAAAAGTAAGGGAATTATAGTTATAGTTACTTCCCTGAAAAAGTAACTAGTTACTTTATTCCTTACTAAATTATGAAAGTAAGGGCGTTACTTTACTTTACTTAAAAAAAAACATACAAAAAAGGGGTGTTTTTCTGTGGTATTCGTGCTTACAAGTTTAAAGTGAAATTCTTCCCATTTTCAACATTTTACTGACATTAACATGCCTTAGAGATGTTGCGTGGACATGATAAAGATCTCCCCATTCTGTGTTTACTAGAAATGGAGGTTGTGTTTCGCCATGTTAATGATTTTTCTTTTAGGACCTTTTTTTTTAAAAGGGGTGGAATTCCCCTTTAATGGCAGCATGCTGAGCATGGGCTGTATTAAGATTTTCTTTGCTGAGGACAATGCTTGCTGTCTACACTTCACCTCAATGTTTTTGTTTTCGTCCACGTCCTTTACCACAGTCGTTTTCAACCTTTTTCATACCAGGGGCCACTGTTTATTCTGCATTTGAGCCACAGACCACCATTTGAGGACATTTTGGCCTCACAGACCCCAAAACTAAAGATTTATTTTCTTTTGTCCACAATATCAGGCTGAATTTCAAAAACAAGAGTCAAACATACAGATCTAAAGAACCATTAAACTTCTACATTCTCTACTTGTGTAGACTTGGGCTAATTCAGATGATGATTATTTTAACTCTTGTAATGGACCCGCAAGGGTCCATTTGGTTTCATGTTTACACTCTCAAAGAATTGGATCTGGTTAACCAACTTTCCATCATTTAGTGTGAGGACCACCTGGAATCCTCCCCGGACCACCTGTTGAAAACCCCTGCTTTACCAGCAAGAATGTAAAATAGTGTTTATATTTCCACGCTGCAAAGGCTCCAGTCACGCTGTCGTCCTCGTATCATTGCGTTTGGAAGCGTATTTTACCGCAGCTCAAATGCTAGTATGTGCGCGCAGCAACACAGCTGGTTTTGTGTCCGTCTGCTTACAAGAGGCCAGAGCCTTTAGTTACACGAAAAGTCTGTTCACTTCATGGGGCCACTTCAATGGCGGCTCATCTATATACACTTCTATTGAATTGGGACAACCGAGGTTACCGATGCATTTAAGTCTATGGGATCATAAGCATTGTTTTCTGCCCCCTCAATGTCGCAACTGTTCTGGCTCTGCTCTGCTCGACGAATAAGACTGGCTCTGATTGGCTTATACTTATTACGTTACACACATAGACATATTAAAACTAGATCAGGCATCCAGAGGAAACAATGCAAGTGGACGAGAGGGGCCTTCTCTATTCAATATACTCTATGTTAGACTGTGAAGAAGCGAGCTGATGAAGACAGACAACACAGTGCAACCCTCTGGCACAAACAGTGCTGTTTTGGGGGTAGGGTGTTGAGACATTAAAGTTCATTTGAAGCATTCATTTAAATGAAACGCTATTCTATCAGCAGCTCATCAAAGCCTAACTTTAGCCTGAGAGAGAAAGAGAGACACTATTGTTAAACATCTGACCCGTAGCTTACTCATTCTCCCTCCAGTTCACACCTCCACTATTGTTCTAGTTAATGGGTCATTTACAATTTCCAAACACAGTAATAGGAGTAAGTGTTTTTACTTCTAATACAAGTACAGTAGAAGTATTAAAAGTAAAATAAAAAAAGTATTTAGGCAATACTCTCTAAAGTTACCAAATGCTTTTTTGAATGAATTCTATATATATATATATATATATATATATATATATATATATATATATATATATATATAATATATATATATATATATATATATATATATATATATATATATATATATATATATATATATATATATATATATATATCAGTGTTTGTTACAGTGTTTGTTACAGTGTTTGTTTTTAGATTATTATTATTATAGATCAGGTTCCACCAATAATACATTGTTTGTTAAGTTTTAATGTGTTGAATGCTGTTAAATGTGATACAACTTTGTTTGTACCGTATAGCACCTTTCATAACATAAACTTCAGCTCAAAGTCCTTTTTATAAACCCTATAATGCACTGTTACTCTATTGTTGCATTGTGCCAGAGAAACCACAAGATGGTGCCATGTGTGTTCATGAGACTCACATGCGCCACATTGTGGCTGCTCTGCCACACTACAACCTTTGACACCTTTTAAATGAAGTGTGAACGGTGGTACCACCGGAGGTGAAACGGTAACACTAAGCTACCCCAGTGGTAGTCAAATGGTAACACTGCCAGTATCAAGTGCTTACCACTGTACATAGAAGGATGTTGTGTTTATGGGTGTGAATGGACTGGCCTGGGTGTGCCTGGGTCGGCCCTGATCTTAATCCTGGAGCCGCTGGGCTGCAGTCAGAGTTCTGGATCTGCTGAAGGTCATCCAGATCAGTCCTGTAGCATTCCACTGCCATGTGAACCTCCAGGATGTCAGACTGGATACTGGAGACATCCTGCCCAAGAAGAAACTACTCCTAGTAGAGAAATGAGAGCGCGCGCACGCACACACACACACACACACACACACACACACACACAAAACAAACAAACAAAAAAAAAACGTAAATCCTCCATCGTTGTGTCTGGTTGGCCGCCTTGTTTTAAACCCTGTGTCAGCATGGTGACGTGCTGGAGGTTATGTTTAGGGTTAGGGTTAGAGGAGGTCAGTATATTGACCTTGTTTTAAGCCCTGTGTCAGCATGGTGACGTGCTGGAGGTTATGTTTAGGGTTAGGGTTAGAGGAGGTCAGTATATTGACCTTGTTTTAAGCCCTGTGTCAGCATGGTGACGTGCTGGAGGTTATGTTTAGGGTTAGAGGAGGTCAGTATATTGACCTTGTTTTAAGCCCTGTGTCAGCATGGTGACGTGCTGGAGGTTATGTTTAGGGTTAGGGTTAGAGGAGGTCAGTATATTGACCTTGTTTTAAGCCCTGTGTCAGCATGGTGACGTGCTGGAGGTTATGTTTAGGGTTAGAGGAGGTCAGTATATTGACCTTGTTTTAAGCCCTGTGTCAGCATGGTGACGTGCTGGAGGTTATGTTTAGGGTTAGAGGAGGTCAGTATATTGACCTTGTTTTAAGCCCTGTGTCAGCATGGTGACGTGCTGGAGGTTATGTTTAGGGTTAGAGGACAGTATATATATCAAAACAACCGCAATAAAGTAGCTCAATGTGTGTTAAAACGGACTGCATCGCAATTAAAATAATAACAACAAATAAGCAGAATACTGGGGGTACTAGGCAAAAAAGTTAGCTGAGCCAATAATCAGCCAGTGTTCATGTTCACTCAACAGCCCCACAAAGCTGTGTCTACAGGAAGGGGCTTGCACCGCTCACAATACCCACAAAAAACTGACAAAAACCAGATGAAGATTACAGACATTATTTATTTTTTGATACAGAAGTATTTTTTTTTTCTTTTACAGTATTTGTGATTTGTCTTCAAAGAGCAGCCCTTCATCTAAAACACATAAAACACATTGAAGCTCTGGAACATCGTCTTCCAGAGGCAGTGTGGGATCTGAGGGTACTAATTAAGACCTTTAGGGTCACCAGGGTGATGCAAAAAATTCTGCTTTAGTCTTATTTTTATATGTACTGTATATATTATTAACAGGACATTAAGTTATAGTCCTATTGTGGTCTATGAAATATATATAATATCAAGTACTCTGAGTCTTATGTTTGCTTGGAAAGTGCAACGCAGACACAGAATCATAGTTGTGATATAAAACAGGTCTTGTTTTAATCTTAGTATCAAATAACAAGAAATAATAAGTACATTTTTACAGCACATTCAAATTTAGTCCTAAGTCTTTTGAATAACAAAGCGTTTCGTCTTAGTCCTATATTTATTAGTCATGTGAAATAGTCTAGTCTTAGTCGATTGAATATCAAAATATTGAGTCTTTTCAACACCATCAGCATCTCAGGGACCTCACAAACACAACACACACTTCCAGGGACTTCAAATAAATAAGACGCTTTTCATTACAACATAAAATAAGTTTCAAACTTCCACCGCCTTCAACCAGTGGCTGAATGCAGAGCTGGTTCTGTTGGTTACAGCCTGGTTTGGAGATGCTGTCTGTCTGTCTGTCTGTCTGTCTGTCTGTCTGTCTGTCTGTCTGTCTGTCTGCCTGCCTGCCTGCCTGTCTGCCTGTCCGGCTTTACAGTGAGTAACAAATCGCTCATTCTCGTTCATTTTCAACTGGACCGTCGTTTTGTGATCACAAAACGACGTGATGCCAGGCGTTATTGCGCGGCGTCCAGTGCTGTTTGTTGTGCGCGTGTTCGTTTCGTGCACACGCCGGCGATTTATTTTAGACTTCAATCCTGAGAGTTGTTTTTCTCTGGTCTGTCAGCACTGAGTGTCACAGTGGAATCAGTCATAACGTGAGCGTTTCAGAGCGTCTGTAACGCCCTTATGTGAGACTATTATACCAACGCACTGATGATGATTCCATGCCTGTACTAGTGTGCTATAATAAGGAGTAGCGACACGCTTTGAGCTCTCTGCTTCACTCCTGACTGGAGCTCTGCAAGTTCCAAACATACAGTACAACCGCTCTGGCCATCCAGCTCCATTGACAGCAGATCGCACTTTTGCAGTGAAATTGGCGAAATTACAGCATTTTAACACATCAACAGACCTCTGGTCACTCTAGTGAATAATGATTTGTTATATAACTGGCTTTAGTTAATGTATATTATAATAAAACAGTCTGTGCTGTGATGCAGTGGTTAACTATGTAGGACTATGTTTGGAACTAGCAGAGCTCCAGTGCAGGTGCGATGCGGTCAGATCAAAATGTGTCGCTACTCTCTTCCTACAGGTACTCTATCCAGCCTATAGGCAGCACTCTAACCCAGGGGTTTTCAACAGGTGGTCCGGGGACCACCAGTGGTCCCTGAGAGGGTTCCAGGTGGTCCCCAGCTAAATTGTTTAACCAGATGCAACTCTTGAGAACGTAAAAATGAAACCAAATGGACCCTGGCGGGTCCATTTGGTTTCATTTTTACACTCTCAAGAGTCAGAATATGCCTGATGTGAATTAGCCCAAGTCTATTCAACTAAAAGATGAATGGTCATGGACAGAAGCAAAATAAATCTTTAGTTTTTTGGGGATCTGTGGGGCTAAAATGTCCTCAAAATGTGGTCCTCCGTGGTTCAAATGCTGGATAAATGGTGGGCCCTGGGTTCAAAAAGGTTGAAAACCACTGCTCTAACCAATCAGAACCCTGCTGCTGGTGGCGGCACCTTGATAAAGTAAAAAAACAACAACAACAACAACATAAAAAAATGACTCTTCATAAATACTATACATCTGTTCTAATAAGAGGCAAAACCACATTGAAATGACACAGCTCAGCTGCAGTACTGGAATGCTACCAGAAGTAGTGCTGTTCACTCTGCTGAGAGGAAACAAAGCCGTGTTCCGTTTTATCGGAAATGTTGATCCCCCAGTAAGGGGTCCACGAGGGAGGGGTTCCAGAGGGGAACCAAATGAACCCTCGAGTATTAAGGCCCTGGTACACTAGCAATATTTTGAGCAATATATCAACTAACAATGTCAACATCAACGAGGCAACATGATGAGACACACGGCAACAGGCAACATGATGAGACACATGGCAACAGGCAACACCTCCCGTCCTCCCCATGGGAATTCCACCCATTTTACATTTTTTTCCTGAGAGTGTACAAATGTGAACCAAATGGACCCTAGCGGGTCCATTTGGTTCCATTTGTACACTCTCAGAAAAAAAAGGTCCTAAAAGAACCAAATGTTCACTTAACAGACTAAAAAAAGGTCATGAAATGTTCTGTCCAGTGAGGCATCTGTGGGAGGAGAAAGGATCAGGTGACGCCAAGGAGGGCTGTGATTGGAGGATTCTGAAATGTTGACCAGTAGAGGGCGCTAATGATCTGACCTTTCTGAACAACCAGGAGTTGATCATTTTCTATAGAAAGGTGAAAAGTCAACGTTGATAGTTGACGTTGCTTGTTGATGTTGATCAAAACATTGCTAGGTGTATCAGGGCTTTTAGACTCGCAGGCATGGCTTGTTTATCTCTGGTACATGGCGCTCGTGTGCATACGCACGCACGCACACACACACGCACACACACACACACACGCGCGCACACACACACACACAAACAGAAAGGGAAACGTCACACGTCCGTTCACATGAATGTCTGTAGTTCTGCGCGGACGAGGAGGAAACATCACGTCTGAAATGTTAAGAGTGCCGAACGATCTGACCAGTGGTCCTTGGGAGGGTTCCAGGTGGTCCCCGGTTAAATGACAGAAAGTTGGTTAACCAGATGTAACTCTTTCAAGAGTTAAAATATTCATCATGTGAATTATCCCAAATCTACACAACTAGAGAATGTAGAAGATTAATGGTCATTTTGATCTGTATGTTGGACTGTTTGGTTTCCCAAATCCAGCCTGGAATTTTCATTAAAAAAAAAGAAAAAGGAAAAAAAAAACATCTAGTGCCAAAAACTATTATCTAGTATCACAAACTAGAATCTAGTGTCAGAAACTAGAATCTGGTGTCACAAACTAGAATCTAGCATCTTCACCAAGGAAACTCCCCCCTGTCAGGTGAAAAGAAGGCAGCTTGGACTCCTCATGCATTGAAGGAAGCATGAGGCCAGTCTGCTGCCTCCCCAGGTTGGTGGAGGGTGTGTAGAGCCCAGGATCACATTAGGAATCCTCCCCAGGTTGGTGGAGGGTGTGTAGAGCCCAGGATCACATTAGGAATCCTCCCCAGGTTGGTGGAGGATGTGTAGAGCCCAGGATCACATTAGGAATCCTCCCCAGGTTGGTGGAGGGTGTGTAGAGCCCAGGGTCACATTAGGAATCCTCCCCAGGTTGGTGGAGGGTGTGTAGAGCCCAGGATCACATTAGGAATCCTCCCCAGGTTGGTGGAGGGTGTGTAGAGCCCAGGATCACATTAGGAATCCTCCCCAGGTTGGTGGAGGGTGTGTAGAGCCCAGGATCACATTAGGAATTGGCACTGGGTGAAAAATGGGTTTAAATCATCGAATAAAAATGATATTAAAAAAAAGAGAGAATGGGTGTGTCTCAACACATAGACCGTGATCACATACGCGTCCTTTTCTGCCCTATGCCACGGCTCAAGCCAGTGGATTCGGTAAAAACCCTTATTTTGAAGCGCCAGATCTCCTAAACAGGATGTGCGATGACGTCATGCTGTTTCTGGTGTCTTGACTAACCTGTCCTCTGACGATCTGAGCAAAAAGTTCCGGGTAAAAAGTCAGGAAGTGACGTCTAGCCCTAGTTGATCTACCCGTGCGCCCACGACATTCAGGGGCAGAATCTCAGGAGAGGCTTTTGAATGCATTGGATTGAATGGGTGTGAATGGGACAAAAAAAAAAGTTGCGGCAATTCTGTTCCAAATGAAAGTCAGCAACGGGATCTTTATCAGACGATGCGCTGGGACTAATAGTTGGATTAAAGAATGAAATCTACATTTCGTCGTTTTCTGTGCCTTCGTCGTTACTGGCGGACGGGACCGCGCACGACGAGCGCGGGATCGGCGGGCCAGGAGTAAAACAAAAAAAAGTGATTATACTTTAAAACAAACAGATATTTGGTCAGATATCTTAGGAGTGACACAGCAGTATTCCCACCACCAGAGGCAGCAGGTTGAGCAGCACAGTGAAGACCAGGACCGGAGCACCGGAGCAGGGGTCTGGAAGGAAAAACACGGAATCAGAGGAACCCAAACACCAAACAACCAAACAAAACATTATTTTAAACGTTTGCCTGGTGCACACAATTTAGGCATTTAGCAGATGCTCTTAATCCAGAGCGATTTACAATAGTAAAAGTTTACGATTTAAGCAGAATTTACAATACACTACCTAATGTAAGCACTAAAACATGGTAATACATTAGACATCCTATATAAGTCACTGCAACAATACTATGGGTTGGTATGTAATACAAGTGGGCGGCAGTGGCTCAGGGGGAGAGTCACCAGATGGTAATCGCAAGGTTGCCGGTTCGATCCCGGGGTGGGGTGTAAGCAGGCAAAAACTTTATGCGGCAGCTCCATTATATTCGGGGCGTTTAGGGGGGCATTTCACCCCTGTGCACAGTCTTTTATCCGGCTCTGCAAACGTGACCCAAAAAAAGAAAAGAAAGCAAGAAAGACCCTTGCGTTATGGATTATATCTTTGATAAAATACTGCAAAAGGTGCACAGTGAGAGTAGCCTAATTTAACATCGATTCTCTCAGAACACATGCACACGGCTGCGTTGTGCGCCGTAGCCAGGGCAACATATATATATCGACCGGCATGTCGAGATTGGGCCTCGACATGTCGAAATTCCAAATGTGTGTCTATTAACATCCCTAATAGGGAGTGAGTCTGTGGTTCTGATTGCAGTTGTTCATTAGTTTTGGAGCCAGGAGGCAAGACTGAATTTGTGAAATACAGTACATCATGTAATCGTGGGAGCAGGGCAGAGTTCCTGAAAACTCACACATTGTATTGTCAGTAGTCGGACTTGAACCCACAACCTTTTGTTCCGAAGTCTGGCACTCTACCGACTGAGCTATCCAGACACACCTGGCCCTGTGTACCAACCGTTTCTAAATGTCAAATAATGCAGGAAGTTAGCGAGACGTGTTGTTGAAAACAAGCACTTCCAAACTCTGACACTTAGAAAAAGTGACAGAAAATACACAGTAAACACAGTCAGGACTGGGATGAATTAGTGACGTCTTGATTGTGAATGTTGGAGATTAATGGTCATTTTGATCTGTATGTTTGACTGTTTTGTTTCCCAAATCCAGCCTGGAATTGTGGACAAAAGCAAAAGAAATCTTTAGTTTTGGAGTCCGTGGGGCTAAATTGACGTCAAATGGTGGGCCGTGGGTCAAATGCTGAATAAATAGTGGTCCCCTGGGTATCAAAATGGTTGAAAACCACTGCGATAGACCAATTCTATCGTCCGGACTCTATTCCTGTGTAACTGACGGGTACAACAGTGTCGCGTTGCATGCGCTCTCATTCAGTTTTACTGACCAATGGGGTGGTTCCTGGTGGTGTTGCCGGGCGGGGCAGGGGCAGCAGCATGGTGGGGGGCGGGGCAGTGGGGGCAGAGGGCGTGGCAGGAGGGGCAGAGCAGAGCTCCACTGTACACCCAGTCATTGAGACGAACGCTGACGCTTAGCAGCTGGCCCTGACGAGAACACAGGAAGGATCGGTCCTGAACGTAGACCACCAGACCCTGGGGAGAGCACCGAACCTGGAGGGGACAGAACCACACTTAGACAGGCCCTGGGGAGAGCACCGCACCTGGAGAGGACAGAACCACACTTAGACAGGCCCTGGGGAGAGCACCGCACCTGGAGAGGACAGAACCACACTTAGACAGGCCCTGGGGAGAGCACCGCACCTACAGGACACAGAACCACACTTAGACAGGCCCTGGGGAGAGCACCGCACCTGGAGGGGACAGAACCACACTTAGACAGGCCCTGGGGAGAGCACCGCACCTGGAGAGGACAGAACCACACTTAGACAGGCCCTGGGGAGAGCACCGCACCTACAGGACACAGAACCACACTTAGACAGGCCCTGGGGAGAGCACCGCACCTATAGGACACAGAACCACACTTAGACAGGCCCTGGGGAGAGCACCGCACCTGGAGAGGACAGAACCACACTTAGACAGGCCCTGGGGAGAGCACCGCACCTACAGGACACAGAACCACACTTAGACAGGCCCTGGGGAGAGCACCGCACCTATAGGACACAGAACCACACTTAGACAGGCCCTGGGGAGAGCACCGCACCTACAGGACACAGAACCACACTTAGACAGGCCCTGGGGAGAGCACCGCACCTACAGGACACAGAACCACACTTAGACAGGCCCTGGGGAGAGCACCGCACCTGGAGGACACAGAACCACACTTAGACAGGCCCTGGGGAGAGCACCGCACCTACAGGACACAGAACCACCAGACCAGTGGCCTTGTGGTTAGAGTGTCCGCCCTGGAACTGGGAGGCCGGGGTTCGATTCCCGGTCGGGTCATACCAAAGACTGTAAAAATGGGACCCAATGCCTCCCTGCTTGGCACTCAGCATCAAAGGGATGGATTGGGGGTCAAATCAACTAATGATTCCCGAGCGCGGCGCACGCTGCAGCTCACCGCTCCAAGAGATGGGTCAAAAGTGGAGAACTAATTTCACTGCGGTAACGTGAGTGACTAATCTGACCACTTTGACTTTGACCACACTTAGACCAGCGGATTCAACCGTTATCAATGGATAAGATCGCAGTTATCAGGTTGTTTTTCGTCTCAGAATGGCCATGCTCTGCCGACTCCCATTGTTCCGAGACGCAAAAAGAAACCAAACAAAAAATAATAATACACACCAATCTGACTGACTTTGTTCATTCATGTCTATATTTGGAACATGGTGACAGCTTATTATTATGTTTTACCTACCTCAGAGCTCTGACAGTGTGTTTTACTGTTGTCAGCTTGTTGTATTAATTAATGGCAGCCTCGCTCAGTACAACCTGGGTACCCCCTGCTTGTTGTATTAATTAATGGCAGCCTCGCTCAGTACAACCTGGGTACCCCCTGCTTGTTGTATTAATTAATGGCAGCCTCGCTCAGTACAACCTGGGTACCCCCTCCCCCATGAGCAAAACAAATTCCTATCAACACCTGTTGACATGGCAATAAAGTTCTTGAATCTTGAATCTTAAATTTGGCTGAATAGTTGGGAAAATAAACCAGCTATATGTGGAGGAGTGGCATATACTGACATTTTCAACTACCATAGTGAATTCTGCAGAGGAGTATTAACTAGTCTTGCAAGATGCTGTTTGGATCATTATAAACAAATACATAGCATATAAAACAAAACACAGCAAATACATCCGAGTATTGAAAATCTCAAGGGATGGGACCATGACGTATATACTGTGTGACCACATTAACTTGACATTTATAATGCTAGTACTTATGAATCTCTGATGGAGTACTGTATATTATAGTACATTGTGGGCTGTATATTGAGATGATAGTATGTGACAGTAACAAGGACAAATAAATCATATTTTACACGTCGTCAGAACACAGAATAAATCGCTACAGCCTCAGTAATAAAATCAGTGAAATTAGGGTATTTTATGACACCTCTCATAGGGATTGCATTGACAGCTGCAGTCCCCTTTCTAATGAACCCTTATGGGTGGCTGCTGTTTCATTTGGGGGCGTGAGATTTGTAGTCCCTGTGGGTCTCTATCAGGTCAGCCAAACACTGAGGGTACTATTTTGATTGCCTTATCAGGTCTTATGACTAAAGTCAAAACATGGAGGAGTGACAAAGCTGTTTGGCAGTTTTGAGTGGCCAAACAGCTTTATCACATGACCCTGAGGTGTGGCCATCAGTGTGGTAGTGTTTATTATCATGAATATGTCAGAACAAGTCGTATTGCTGTGCAAATTGTTGGATTATATGATCCTTCCAGTTCTACGGTACCTTATAACACCTGGAGCAAAAGTCCACTCCAGTCCTATATGGTACCTTATACAACTCGGAGCCCCAGTCCAGTCCAGTCCAGTCCTATAGGGTACCTTATAACACCCGGACCCCCAGTCCAGTCCAGTCCAGTCCAGTCCAGTCCAGTCCAGTCCAGTCCAGTCCAGTACCTTATAACACCCGGAGCCCCAGTCCGGATAAGTCATTTTCCTGTTGCATTGCTCCATAATGAAGGCAGTCTTCTGGTACAGACACACTGAGTCCGCTCCGTACTGCTCCGCTCCGTAGTTTCTCCACCAGTCTGTGAGGTGGAACACACGCGCACGCGCACACGCACACGCACACGCACGCACACACGCACACGCACACGCACACGCACACGCACACGCACACACACACACACACACAGAGCAAAATAAATGGCATAAAGGACAAAGGCAAAATAAATGTTTAGGTCTGTGGGGCTAAAATGTACTCAAATGATGGTCCTCTGTGGCTCAAATAGAGGGCCCTAGTGTCAAAATGCTTGCTCTTACTCTTACTTTTATCTTGAAATTAAATGAATATTACACAGACTTTAGTTCAGCCTTTAGTCTTGATCCTCCACAATATTTTATGGATCTCATTTGGCCCCTTGGGAAATACAGGCTGTTTCGTCAAATGTTTTTTTTTTTTTTTTAAACTGAAATACATCATCAACTCATCACTATTTTTTCCCTTAAAGTAGACACCTTAAACTGTCTTTGGATATCATTCATTTGCACAAATGAAATTCAAATTCAAATTCACAACAGAGGATTTTCTATAAATTACTTGATTACTATTGAGCCTAATGGGAGTCAGTGGTGTAATGGTGCCACCTAATGGTGTGATAGTAGAACTCCAACTGACTGGTTGTAACTGGTTGTTTCTCTGGTATTAACTACCTGGTTGGTTCTGGTATTAACTACCTGGTTGGTTCTGGTATTAACTACCTGGTTGGTTCTCTGCCAGGCGGCAGTAGGAGTTCCTCTGGTATTAACTACAGTACCTGGTTGGTTCTGGTATTAACTACAGTACCTGGTTGGTTCTGGTATTAACTACAGTACCTGGTTGGTTCTCTGGTATTAACTACAGTACCTGGTTGGTTCTGGTATTAACTACCTGGTTGGTTCTGGTATTAACTACAGTACCTGGTTGGTTCTCTGGTATTAACTACAGTACCTGGTTGGTTCTGGTATTAACTACAGTACCTGGTTGGTTCTCTGGTATTAACTACAGTACCTGGTTGGTTCTCTGGTATTAACTACAGTACCTGGTTGGTTCTCTGGTATTAACTACAGTACCTGGTTGGTTCTGGTATTAACTACAGTACCTGGTTGGTTCTCTGGTATTAACTACAGTACCTGGTTGGTTCTGGTATTAACTACAGTACCTGGTTGGTTCTCTGCCAGGCGGCAGTAGGAGTTCCTCTGGTATTGACCACTCAGACTCCAGCTGAACTCCTGACTGAAGGGACAGTAGTCAGCGATCTCCACTGCTCCTCCGTACCATGATAACTGGTCTGACGAGACCTCAGGGATCTGGTCAAAATACTGACACGCACACGCACGCACACGCACACACACACACACACGCACACACATGCGTTAGTCTTAGGCCCAATTCACAAATACAAAGTGAATCACTCATGTAAATGTTTAGACAGGTTATAAGTTACTCCATTCAGTATTTAGATATTTGATGTTCATTATAGCTGCCCCGCCACTTTCCTATACAAACCCATAACCTAAAACTCATTTTAACCATAATAGATTCATCAAAAAATACCCATCTGTTTTTGTGGTGACTGATATTATCTGTGGATGTCATTTACCATTTTTATTTATTTCTGAAAGAGAAGAAGCGGCTACATTATTACTTTCCCAAGTTCTCAACTCCCACCTTTGGGAGTTGAGAACCTTTGGGAAAACTAGAGAAGTACAACATAATCTGTTTAGCAAACTCTTTTTAGAAAACAGACCCGCAACTAACAAAACCAGATTTTGAAATTTGTCTCTGACTTTTTAAACTTTGTTTAAAAGACAGTTGAGCTCTTGTATTTACAAATAAAATACAAAATAAAGCAGCAAGCGATTTGTAGTGTACATAACTGTGTGCAGGATGCAGTGTGTGGACTGGATCTACAATCTAGTGCACATCTCTGTTGTTACAGTACCTGTCGATAGCTTGTAAATCTGTTCTATTTTTGCATGCAACAAGCTCATTTTAAACAAGTAACTTGGCGTTACTTGCAAAGTAATGCATTACTTATTACCCATTTTTGCAGAGTAATCTCGTTACTTTATTTTTTGGAGCAAAAGTAATAATATTACAGTAATATTACAGTAATAATAATCTAAAAATCGTTACTGTCCAACACTGATTGAGAGGACAATATCAATCACCAGAATACATATGTTTTTGATGAATGTATCATGGTTAAAATGGAGTTTTAAATTATAATGTGTTTGTATAGGAAGGGGCGTTCCTGGGTGTGTGTGTGTGTGTGTGTGTGTGTGTGTGTGTGTGTGTGTGTGTGTGTGTGTGTGTGTGTGTGTGTGTGTGTGTGTGTGTACCTGGTACTCCTCTGGTAGCTCATACTGGTATTTCTGCAGATTACAAACAGCTACAGCCAGTTGGTCTGTTCTACAGGTGAGCTGGAGAGGAGATCCTCTGACTGTCTGGCAGTATGGAGAGACTGGATGGTTTCTGGAATTATAATATAATACTGTTATTATAGTATGGAGAGACTGGATGGTTTCTGGAATTATAATATAATACTGTTATTAATACAGTATGGAGAGACTGGCTGCTTTCTGTTAACACAATATAATCTTGTTATTACAGTATGGAGACACTGGCTGGTTTCTGGAATTATAATATAATATAATACTGTTATTACAGTATGGAGAGACTGGATGGTTTCTGTAATATAATATAATACTGTTATTACAGTATGGAGAGACTGGATGGTTTCTGTAACACAATATAATACTGTTATTATAGTATGGAGAGACTGGCTGGTTTCTGGAATTATAATATAATACTGTTATTATAGTATGGAGAGACTGGATGGTTTCTGGAATTATAATATAATACTGTTATTATAGTATGGAGATACTGGCTGGTTTCTGTTAACACAATATAATATAATACTGTTATTATAGTATGGAGATACTGGCTGGTTTCTGGAATTATAATATAATACTGTTATTATAGTATGGAGATACTGGCTGGTTTCTGTTAACACAATATAATATAATACTGTTATTATAGTATGGAGAGACTGGCTGGTTTCTGGAATTATAATATAATACTGTTATTATAGTATAGATACTGGCTGGTTTCTGTTAATACAATATAATACTGTTATTATAGTATGGAGATACTGGCTGGTTTCTGGAATTATAATATAATACTGTTATTATAGTATGGAGAGACTGGATGGTTTCTGGAATTATAATATAATACTGTTATTATAGTATGGAGATACTGGCTGGTTTCTGTTAACACAATATAATATAATACTGTTATTATAGTATGGAGATACTGGCTGGTTTCTGGAATTATAATATAATACTGTTATTACAGTATGGAGATACTGGCTGGTTTTTGAAATAATATAATACTGTTATTATAGTATGGAGAGACTGGATGGTTTCTGGAATTATAATATAATACTGTTATTATAGTATGGAGATACTGGCTGGTTTCTGGAATTATAATATAATACTGTTATTACAGTATGGAGATACTGGCTGGTTTTTGAAATAATATAATACTGTTATTATAGTATGGAGACACTGGCTGGTTTCTGTTAACACAATATAATATAATACTGTTATTACAGTATAGATACTGGCTGGTTTCTGGAATTATAATAATAATATAATACTGTTATTACAGTATGGAGACACTGGCTGGTGTCTGGAATTATAATATAATATAACACTGTTATTACACTATAGAGACAATAGCAGGTAGTTTGGAATATTAATAAGGAACGCCTTGCCTTTTGCCGTCAAAGTTGCACCCTCTATGGACATTTTTAAATCCTGTTTAAAAACTGGCTTTTTTCCTTGGCTTTTTCCCTCCCTTCTTTAATGTGCTTGCTGTAATCTCCATTTTTTATATATAAATATTCTCTGTAGTTTGTGTTTCATAACGGTTACAACTGTTGGCATCACTGTCAGGAGTTAAATGGTGATTGCACTACAAACCCCCCAAAACAACTCACACACTTTACAACTATAATTGGTAAATGATATAACTTAAAATGCATTTATCTCTGAATGAGCTCTGGAAACAGTGAAAATACAGGCTGTTTTATCAAATGTATTTAAAACAAACTGAAACACATCATCAACTCATCTTATTTTTTTTTCCTTCACCTTAAGCTGGCTTTGGATATGATCAACAAGCTCTCAAATGTGTCGCTAACGTGACATGTTTACAACCCGCAGGCGCGCCTATCACCACACTACTGCGCTGAGAGCTTGTAGATCTGTCTTCTTCACATTGTCAATAAGAAATAAGCCAGAACAGGCGATGGCGACACAGTGTAGCCATCACCACCTGACCTGGAATTGTGTGTTTTCTATGCGAAATGCGTGCAGGTTGGCTGGTATACAAACCAGCTTTCATGATTATACAGTAAATCCCTTTATTTTCGATAGTTTTGTACTAATACTAGTAGGACTTTAGTTGTCACAGTGCAATACTTTAAAACACATGTACACATAAATAGCTCTTATTTGCACCGCCCTCGTTGAAAACAATGTCTTTGAAACTTCAGTTTGTCCCTCTTTCAGGCTTTCAGGCTATTCAGTGTGTTACCTGTGTGCCTGGCGCTCCATCCAGAACTTACAGCTCTTCATAACAAAGTCACATCCCAGTCCTCTGCCCCAGTCCAGCCTTTGAGCAAGGCTGTAGTTTGCGCGGTACCAACCCGAGTCCTCCATGATGGCCAGGGTGAGCCGTGAGAACACGCGGTTCTGTGTGTGGGAGCCTGTCATCGCCTCGTTCTGAAAACATATTAAACGCACCACACTGAGTCCCCTGGGAATACATGGATGAAAGAGTTTCTCTGCTGTCTTTTTTCACCAACGCTTATTCAAATTTTCCTCGTCATGAAAATCCACCTTTAAATAGCTACAACAAACCAAGTCTTTGTCACGCACAGATTTGTTCATGTGTGGTCATGTTTAGGGATTTCCAACAGTTAACCGTTAAGAATTTCGGTTATCGACAACATTAACGGCTAATGATTAACTGATGAAATGAAAATAAAAGTGCGCGTGGCTGTCGGGGCACGCTGGACTATTCCAATTTCATCCACGTTATTACCCTATAGCCAGGGGAGCAGAGTGTGTGCGCTGCAGCCAGCAGCCACTGAGCTTTCACTAAACTTTGTAACTATCTTTGTATGTATTTAAGCCAATAGTTTTATTTTATGGATGTCAGTAAGGCCATTGCTCTGTCTGTCTGTCTGCATCACGGCACACGCTGCGCATATGCATGGCTATATGGAGATTAAACACGTGGCTCGTTCAATGATGACTCACCACAGAGCTATTTGGTCATTTGTGTCATCTTCAGGGGTCGGCAACCCTAGGCACACGTGCCAATGATGGCACGGCGGGTGGTATCGGCTGGCACGCGGCCAGATTGTGGATGTTTTTTTCCCTCTCGATATTAAAATTAAACATGGCTAAAAAGGCACAAATATTCCTGTCCAGATGGGAGAGATGGCCATGGATTTGTTCCGCAGCAAGACGGCCCCGCGTCTGTGTTATATGTTTGGAGAACGTCGTGTGTCGGATGAAAACTCATTCGGTGAGAGACCGCGACTGACCGTGGTAAAGCTATCCGACACTCGCGAACCCCCAGTAAAGCGATGCGAAGCACTGTAGTGGCTGTTCAGTGCTTGCAGATCGCCGCGGTGGTGTTACCACGTGCGTGTGTGTGTGCGCCAATAAAGCCATTTGAATTGAATTGTGTGTGTGCGCGCACGGCTGCGATCACGGACGCTCTTTCCCTCCCTCGACCCTTGCTGTGCGTGATGGATATAATTGATAAAATACTGCAAAAGGTACACAGTGACAGTAGCCTAATTTAACATTGATTCTCTCAGAATTGTAACGCAGAGCACAGGGCGCTCTGCGTTACAAGTGAGCTCATAGAGCAGCGAACACAAAGTATTTGCGCTGTAATGCACGCACGCATTTGATAATTGGTTGCTCATTCCCGCCCCAGAAATTTGATTTGTTTCTGATACAGTAACAGAACGTGTCCATATACAACTCAGATGCGATGTCCATAGAACTAATGCAGCTATTGTTATTGCTTAGTGCTTGAGGTGGAAAAGGGACTCGGAAAAAGCCGGTTGTAGCCGAGTATAATTGGCCTTTTTAATGGATTAAAATAGCACATTTTTCCTTATCAGTTAACGGTTATTAACCGGCAGAGGTCTGACGACGATCGGTTAAAAAAATCTTTCCATTTGGCTATCCCTACTGGGAATGCATGGATGAAAGAGTTTCTCTGCTTTCTTTTTTCACCAACGCTTTTTTCTGTCATTCCACGGCATGAAAATCCACCTTTAATTTTTTAATGGATTAAAATAGTGCCTTTTTCCTTATGGGTTAACAGTTATTAACCGGCAGAGGTCTGATGACGATCGGTTAAGAAAATCTTTCCATTTGGCCATCCCTAGTCATGTTGTTGGCACGCAGGAACAAACATGCTCACCTCCAGCAGTCTCTTCTCCCAGTGGTTGAGTTGAGTTCCAGTTCCTCCCTGGTTCTCTAACTCCATCCCTTCTAGGATGGGACAGTCGAAATGTCTACGGGCCTCTTCCTGTGGATGGAGCACGCACACGCACACGTACGTGCACGCACACACACACGCACGCACGCACACAGGCACGCACGCACACACACGCACACACAAACGGGATGTATCAGTGAAAGGTGCATGGGCAAGTGCACCCATAGTAGACGGGAACCCCTAGTGGTAGTTTTACCCTAGTTGACGGGAACACCTATAGGGGTTCTGTACAGTATGTACAGTATCAAAAAATGTCAAAAGTTTGATGGTGTTACACAATAATTTGACGTTTTTCAATACACTTAGGTTAGTATTTCAAAGACATTTTTAGAATCGGGATAGTCTACAATGGGTTAATAAAGACTGGGTTACATGACAGCTTTCAAAATATTAGCGTTGTGAACATCATCATGGTTAAAGACACACTTTTTAGTTTATATCAGAATAAATGGTTACAGGACATACTGTGTAAACCAAAGCTGAGAACATTTGTAACGATAAAAAGCTGTTATACCAGTGAAAAGTATGTTCACGCCCCAATATCTAAAAGGCAAAGATCTCAACTTGGTTGTGGGATCTTTCCCTGCACCTAGAGACTGGTACACATAGAGGTACTAGAGTTCTCAACAGGCCTGAAAATTGAGGTCCGGCCCTAACCAATAGAGATGCGCAGTGACGTCACCGCCCCGGTTCCGGAAGTCTTTTCCCCATTCATTTTTCTCATAGACTTTTCGAAAATAATTTATATCAAGACGATTACGCCGCGGACAAAGCCAACTCAGGTCGTGACAAATCATGACAACAAACACAATATCGTCATATAATATATAATTAGGAAGAAGTAGAAAACGGCATGATACAAGACTTTGTTTCGTTTTTCATCTTAGAAATTATTTTATTGTCCCAAAAGTTTGTGTGTGTCATCATGATTCGTCACGACTCGAGTTGGCTTTGTCCGCGGCGTAATCGTCTTGATATAAATTATTTTCGAAAAGTCTATGAGAAAAATGAATTGGGAAAAGACTTCCGGAACCAGGGCGGTGACGTCACTGCGCATCTCTATTAGCCCAGCCTGACCAATTAGCATAGTTTTTAGGCCCGACTCAGCCCTACAATGTCAGTTCGGACCTGGTTGGGTTTGGGTAGAATTTGAGCACTCTACACAGAGTAAAAGTGAAAATACCAATCAGCTCCATCTTCATAAGAGGTAACTACAAAGACAGACAGAACAGAATAGTTATTTTTATCATAATAAAATAATTCAATATACTGTATATAGTTTTTTTCATAGAGCCCTATAGGCCCGACCCGGTCCTACTGATCTGCATACATTATAGGCCCGAGCCCGACCCTAAAATGTCGGGTCGGGCCTGGCCTGGTCGGGCAGAGTTTGAGAACTCTAAGAGGTACTATAAAGGAAGAACGTACTTGTACAGTATATACTGTGATTTAAACGATGTCGAGAGCGAGTTCCATTTCGTTTTCTACTGCCCACTGTATCACTCTTTACTTCAGAAGTGATTTAATAGATGTAAAAATACTGAGGTAATGTGGTTAAGTGATGCAGAACGCCTTCGATGGCTCTTTGAACACAAGATATTTGCATTAGAAGAATATATAGAGAAAGCCTGGGATATACGCTCAAAGAAAACCTATAGTTGATGAACCGTTTTATTTGTATTTATTTATTTCTATTCTGTTTACTTTTGATTTGTCTTAGCAGAATAAAGGTTGTAGTGTATGTGTGGAAGTGCTGTGATACTGTTGGTTCATGTTTTTGGTGTCTTATAATCCCGTAAGGGATTGGTCCTCGTCGACAAGACACGAAAATAAAGATTAAATCATTCATTCACACACACACACACACGCACGCGCCCACACACACACACACACACACACACACACACACACACACACACACACACACACACACACACACACACGCACGCGCCCACACACAGTCCTCTTACCACCACTCTCGGGGTGACCAGCAGGTGGACTTGGTGTCTGACCATCACTCCTCCTCTGATGTCCCACAACCTGCTGACTGGTCTGATCACCTGCTCACTCCACTGGTACAGACCCAGACTGGAGGGGGAGAGAGAGAATCAATAATCAATAACCTAAGTATTGGTAAATGCTGGACAGTGGTCATAAGAAGTCCCTCGATAACCCTGATCACTGAGATCCCTACATAGGACTCCACAGCTGGTGGACCCCTGGTACCTGTCAGTCATTATTGAACTGTCTAAGTCCTGTGTGGTTTTCCTATGAACATGTGATCTGTATGCAGACCAGCAGTGCACTCTAGTGGTCACTAAATGTATCGCAACATCTACAACCACTATTCCATTGAAGCTCAGATGTGGTGAAAAATGTAAATACAGTGATTCACAAATCCTCTTCAACCTATATTCAATTGAATAAACTACAAAGATAAGATATTTAATATCACACAACAAAGACAAGATATTTAATGCTCATACTGATGAACTGTATTGTTTTTGTGCAGATATTCATTTTGAATTTGATGGCTGCTTTACGTTTTATGACATTTGGGACAGGGGCATGAAAAAAAATTCTGGAAAAATGGAGGCATGTCCAAATAACACCTGTTTGGAATATTCCACAGGTGAACAGGTTCATTGTAAACAGATTAGGGTCATGATTGGGTATAACACGAGCATCCTGGTCGTTCACAAGCAGAGATGGGTTGTGAACGATCAATGTCTGGCAAGGGCCAACAGAATCAGCAAAGATCCCACCCACCCACACCAGGGACTGTTCACGCTGCTGCCTTCTGGCAGGAGGTACAGAAGCATTGGGAGTAAAACAACCAGATTCTCCAACAGCTTCTTCCCTCAAGCCGTTAGAATGCTGAACATGTGCAATATCCCGTAACCTTAAACCATGTGCTGCTTTACGGACTCTTGTTGTGCAATATTAATATTATCGTCACTCAATGAATTAATGGTGCTTTTATTTATTTCTATTTATTCTGAAGTGGATTTTAGTTTAGTTTTTAACAGTTTTTAACTTTTTAGATCTCTTTTATAGCATAATGAGCCAGTGAAACGGAATTTCGTTCTCTTATGCATTTTATGTATTTGCTGAATGACAATAAAGTAATCTATTGTATCTCTATCTATCTATCTATCTATCTGGCTTGAGCTTCACCACTTTGTGAACGAATCAGTGAGAAAATCATCCAACGGTTTAAGAACAATGTTTCTCAGCGTTCCATTGCAAGGAATTTAGGGATTTCATCATCTAATATAATCAAACTTTCTACACCAAAGTGGCAAGGCCGAAAATCAACACCGAATGCTTGTGACCTTTTGATCCCTCAGGTGGCACAAAACTGACATCATTGTGTAAGTGATATTACTGTGTGGACTCAGGAACACTCAGAAAACCATGGTCAGTTTACATAATTTGTTGCTACCTCTAGAAGTGCAAGTTAAAACTCTACCATGCAAAGCGAAAGCCATAGATCAACAACAACCAGTAATGCTGCCTCCCTCTCTGCAGTAACATTTGAAATGGTCAGACACAAAGTGGAAAAGTCTGCTGTATGCATAAGTGAAAACCTGACTATAGACCTGCGCAGTGACGTCACCGCCCCTGTTTCAGAAATGGATTCCCCATGCATTTTTCTCATAGACTTTTCGAAAATGATTCATATAACGACGATTATGCCACGGACAAAGCCAACTCGGGTCGTGACAAATCATGATGACACACACACACACAATCTTTTGGGACGATCAAATAATTTCTAAGATGAAAAATGGTTGGTATGTACTGTGTGCAAAAGTGTTTATCCTGTGAAACATTCTTATTGTACACAACAGATGTTATTATTCGCTTGTATATTCTGCTATTAATTAGATGTGTGGTTTATTTAGTCTCGTCTCACCTCTCGTTAAAGGCTGGCAGACCGCTGGCGAAGCGCGGCGTCAGAGGATTCCCATTGTCATCATGGTAGAAGGCAAAGAGACCAGCGGAGAAACCCTGATGGAAAAATATAGAAGATTTATTAGTACATGGAACCTTCCACTCTGATCGATACTGTTTCATTTCTGTTCAGATTAATAATATCTTTCACTTTACTATACCTAGGATTAAGTTTATACTGTAGTTATAGTTCTAGTATGCATAGTATGTCTTAGTTCTGTCCAGTTTTCTGCTTACTTGAGACTTTTTTGTTTACTTTCAGGTTATTATCTCAGCATCTACACCTATAAATAGATTGTTGTAGTTAATTAGCACTTTATTTAGTCCCACAGCTTTACACGATCAGAGATTTTTTTTTTCTTCACAGAAGTCTGTGGAAAACAACGCAGCTCACAGAAGAGCAGGCATGTTTGTCTCCATTCCACTTATTGTAATTCATTTATAAGATAATCCTAACTTTACTATTACTTAATAAAAAATAGCCCTGCGTCATAACTACGCATTTTAGGTTGTTTTTAATAGCCCCAAAAATAAAAAATAAACACTTTTAAGCTGCGGAATGCCGCAGAATCAAGAATTCCCCACTGCAGATTCAGGATATGTGCTGTGTGGAATTGACTTTTTGGAAAGCGGAATTGACTTTTTTGAGTTTTTTCCCACTGATTCGTGCAGGAACTATTTATTGCTTCACTTTGTTGCACTACTGTTACTTGCTGCTCTATAGACCTGCGCAGTGACGTCACCAGCCCTGTTCCACTAGTGGATTCCTCATTCATTTTCCTCATAGACTTTTCAGTGACGTCACCAGCCCTGTTCCACTAGTGGATTCCTCATTCATTTTCCTCATAGACTTTTCAGTGACGTCACCAGCCCTGTTCCACTAGTGGATTCCTCATTCATTTTCCTCATAGACTTTTCAGTGACGTCACCAGCCCTGTTCCACTAGTGGATTCCTCATTCATTTTCCCCATAGACTTTTCAGTGACGTCACCAGCCCTGTTCCACTAGTGGATTCCTCATTCATTTTCCTCATAGACTTTTCAGTGACGTCACCAGCCCTGTTCCACTAGTGGATTCCTCATTCATTTTCCTCATAGACTTTTCAGTGACGTCACCAACCCTGTTCCACTAGTGGATTCCTCATTCATTTTCCTCATAGACTTTTCAGTGACGTCACCAGCCCTGTTCCACTAGTGGATTCCTCATTCATTTTCCTCATAGACTTTTCAGTGACGTCACCAGCCCTGTTCCACTAGTGGATTCCTCATTCATTTTCCTCATAGACTTTTCAGTGACGTCACCAGCCCTGTTCCACTAGTGGATTCCTCATTCATTTTCCTCATAGACTTTTCAGTGACGTCACCAGCCCTGTTCCACTAGTGGATTCCCCATTCATTTTCCTCATAGACTTTTCGAAAATGGTTAATAAACACACGATTGCGCCGCGGCCAAAGCCAACTCGGGTCGTGACAAATCATGACAACAAACACAATATCGTCATATAATATACAATTAGGAAGAAGTAGAAAACGGCATGATACAAGACTTTTTGTTTCGTTTTTCATCTTAGAAATTATTTTATTGTCCCAAAAGTTTGTGTGTGTCATCATGATTCGTCACGACTCGAGTTGGCTTTGTCTGCGGCGTAATCGTCTTGATATAAATTATTTTCGAAAAGTCTCTGAGAAAAAAAAAAGAATGGGGAATCCACTAGTGGAACAGGGGCGGAGACGTCACTGCGCATCTCTATAGTATGTCCTTTTGTCTTTGTCTTGTGTCACTGTGGAACAGTGGGAACATTATTTCATCCCTCTATACAGTAGGGCATTAACTAAATATTCGACTAGTCGATTATTCGACTAGCAAAACACTATTCGACTATTAATTCACTATTCGTTATTCGGTAATAATATTTTTTTATGTATATTTTTTAATTTTCTGCAGCAGGCATTGTGGATGTGTGCTGTGGTGTTGGTAGTAATTGTTTGTTGATTGCTCATTTTTCATGCCATACTGTAACTGAGTTACAGTAGTGTAATAGGCATGTATTTTTTCAATGGGAAGTCCAGAATCACACATTTTATTGGCTAAAAAACAAAATATATATATCACTATAGACTAGTCGACAATTATTCGACTACCAAAGTATTCGATTCGACTAGCAAAAAACGTGTTTGGTTAATGCCCTACTATACAGTATGTCTCAACATACAGACTGTAGGTGTGACAAATAAAAAAAAAAACCTTCAACCACCTGGCAGCTACGGCCAATGTGATTGGTTATGGTGGTATGACGTCATATTGCAGGTAATAGTGGCTGTGGTGATTATCAAAAATCTAACTCTGAATAGGCCTTTAGTGCAGGGGTTTTCAACCAGTGGTCCGGGGACCACCAGTGGTCCCTGAGAGGGTTCCAGGTGGTCCCCAGGAACCCTCTCCCCAAGTTGGTTAACCAGATGTAACTCTTTGAGAGCGTAAAAAATGAAACCAAAAAATGAAACCTCGCGGGTCCATTTGGTTTCATTTTTACACTCTCAAGAATTAAAATATTCATCACCTGAATTAGCCCAAGTCTGGACCACCAAGTGGTGTTGCGTGGCTCAAATTCTGAATAAAAAGTGGGAAAAAGGTTGAAAACCCCTGCTTTAGTGGAGAAAAACAACAGCACTGACCAGAGCGTGGATGATCTCGTGTTTGACGGTGGATAGCATGCCTTCAAACTCCTGCGTCTGGGAGGAGATCATGGCTGGACACAGGTTGGCATAACCAGCGATGGGCCTATAGGACACATGATGGGACACAGACACAGGTTGGCATAACCAGCGATGGGCCTATAGGACACACATGGGACACAGACACAGGTTGGCATAACCAGCGATGGGCCTATAGACACATGGAACACAGACACAGGTTGGCATCACCAGCGATGGGCCTATAGGACACACATAGGACACAGACACAGGTTGGCATCACCAGCGATGGGCCTGTAGGACACACACAGAACACAGACACAGGTTGGCATAACCAGCGATGGGTCTATAGACACACACAGAACACAGACACAGGTTGGCAACACCAGCGATGGGCCTGTAGGACACACACAGGACACAGACACAGGTTGGCATAACCAGCGATGGGCCTGTAGACACATGGAACACAGACACAGGTTGGCATCACCAGCGATGGGCCTATAGGACACACATAGGACACAGACACAGGTTGGCATCACCAGCGATGGGCCTATAGGACACACATAGGACACAGACACAGGTTGGCATAACCAGCGATGGGCCTATAGGACACACATAGGACACAGACACAGGTTGGCATAACCAGCGATGGGCCTGTAGAACAGGGGTTTTCAACAGGTGGTCCGGGGATCACCAGTGGTCCTTGAGAGGGCTCCAGATGGTCCCCAGGCTAAATGATGGAAAGTTGGTTAACCAGATGTAACTCTTGAGAATGTAAAAAATTAAACCAAATGGACCCTTGCGGGTCCATTTGGTTTCATTTTCACACTCTCAAGAGTTAAAATATCCATCATCTGAAATAGCACCGCTTAATTAAGAAGTTTACACTGTTTTGTTGGCAAAATACAGCCTGGAATTGTGGACAAAACCAGAAGAATTCTTTAATTTAAGGTCTTTAGTGTGAAAATGAAATCAAATGGTGGCTCAAATGCTGAACAAATGGTGGTCCCTGGAGGTGAAGGTTGAAAACCCCTGCTATAGAAGACAGAAGCACAGTTATCCCTTAAATGCCCAGACTGCTCCACCAAAATGATGGCATGCAAACAACCCACATTTCAGAGATATTTCAAATGAAAGTGCTTATATTTAAAATGATTTGAAGCACTACTACTGCTACTAACTAACTACAGCTGTGTCACCACTAAACCAACAGCATTTCATCATTGGAAACAGAAAACTCTCGGAGTCAGACCTTTAGCTTTATGCATGCTGCGTGTCTGTTGCAACTTCAACAACAACTGATGTTATTATCGATGCTTTACTTGACTAATATACGTTTTGTACAAGATATAATCTTGTGGGTCACAAAACTAAAGTAGCAAATATATAATTTAGTGGATAAGTTTTTTGTTGTAGATATAACCACACCAGAATACATGTGGGGCTTTGAGATGAATTTAAATGAAAACAGTGCTCTTGGGAGGTTCCCTCATCCATAAGGGTTCTTCCAGCTAAATCAAGTTCTCTTGTTTAGGGTATTAAAAAATATATATATTTTGGATGTCCTCGCTCTCCGTGTAGACTAGAGCTGCCTTGGTCAGGGACAGGAAACCATCCGTTGCCATGGTTACCACCATGCCATAGTGGACAGAATTAATCTCTATTCGTCTCGCAAATTAAATTAGGGAGAAGCAAACTTCAAGATTGAATTAAACTCGGATAGGAAAAAAATCATCAGTGAAATACCATTACCATTATTAACCATTTTCGAAAAGTCTATGAGGAAAATGAAAGAGGTGTGGTCTACCTGTCCATGCTAGCCTCCAGCTGACAGTAGATGTTCTCCTGATGTCCTACCTGTCCATGCTAGCCTCCAGTGACAGTAGATGTTCTCCTAATGTTCTCCTGATGTTCCTACCTGTCCATGCTAGCCTCCAGCTGACAGTACGCTGCGTACGCTACGATGTTCTCCTGTCCGCAGCGCTCCGTTGTTACTCCACTGACGTACAGGACGAAGTCTGAGCCCTCCACCCCGGGACCGTCAGGGGGTCCCCGGGGTCCACACCACTTACCCCCCGCACTGCACACCGCACATTGCTGGAGAGAGAGAGAGGGAGGGGGAAGGGGAAAAGGTGGTATTATTTTCTGTTGGTCGCACATAGAAGGCACGATTTACTGCTCCCCATCTGTAAAGCCCTTAAATCTTAGTTCTAATTTAGTTTACATTTAGTTTAGGTCAGTGAAAAATGGACAGACGTTTTGTTCATGAAAGTTTTAGTGGACTAAATCAACACCTGCTTGACCTCAGGACTTGGTTGGTGTGTGTGTGTGTGTGTGTGTGTGTGTGTGTGTGTGTGTGTGTGTGTGTGTGTGTGTGTGTGTGTGTGTGTGTGTGTGTGTGTGTGGCTACTATTATACAGCTTGGTTACAAATGCAAACTGTTGGTGTTTATTTTCGGAAGCCTTGGTGAGGGGTCTGCAGATTACAGGCGTTCCCAAACCCAGAGCTATATAAGGCACTGGATAAATTCTGTTCAGTATCTGCAATAGTTGGCAGTGGCCATATATGGAGCAGGCGTTGCTTCCTGTACTGATGATCTGTATGCTAGCACTTGTTGCAGAGAGAGTGTTCCAAGTTTGCACGTCTACTATTGTGTGTGTGTGTGTACTAACCTGTAGGTGTTTTTCAGGGACCACCACAGGACCACATCGTGTCACCTCAGCACAGCCCTCCTGACAGTAGCGGTGAGGGTCATCTCTCTTCCTCAGGTACTGGTTGGTTGCACATTGTCTGAGATGGAACACACACACACACACACACACACACACACACACACACACACACACACACACACACACACACACACACACACACACACACACACACACACACACACACACACACACACACACACACACACACACACACACACACACACGTCAGTAATAATAGTAATTAACTGTGTGTACTACAACTACATGTAAATGTCCCTTGTAAGGCTTTTGCTTTTTGTGTCGTTTCTTACTTTTATGTTCATTGTTTTTACTGACTCTTTTTTTCTTTTCCCAATATTGTTTGAAAGCTTATACCATTTCAAAAACTTTCATTTATAAGACATTGTTGAAAATAAATGTTTATATTTTGGTAAATCATGGATTTCTGTATTCATTATGAAATATGGCTATGCAGTAATAGTTTACAGGGAAAATGATTTTTGTTAGACGAGTGTTACCCAAACATCGATAAGAGTCCAATGGACCCCTATAAGGATTTTACTTATCTAAAAGAAAATGGTTCCCAAATAATAATTTAGCGTTAGCTGGGAACCCCGTGGAAGTCCAACAAAAGACCCAATATTGTGAAACAGTAGATTATTTTTTGCAAGTTATTAGTAAATGAACACTTCAACTGCACATGATTTGACTTTATTTTCTTGATGGACTATCACATGGTGTTGACGATTTCACATGAGCCACAACAATAGAGTCAATACAAATGAACATAAAAGTAAGGATGATTCAATATTTACATATGACTAGATGACATGAAAAAACCCTGTTGGCCAGAATACAGGACAGTGTGTTTCCAATGGTAAAATCCTAATATTTGGGGACTATATTATTTGACATTCAATGATTCTGCACTGCATTGTACTTTGTATTGAGTAATGAAGAAAAGAAAATTACTTTTACTTGCAAATGATTGCACATCTATTTCCTCCAGAGCCAGCGCGGCTATAATAAACAAACGCACCCCGTGATGGAGGCACTTCCGGGGCGGGTCTCAGCAGTTCTGCTTTACGGCAAAACACGTACAAAGCGGCTGCTATCCTGCAAAGTTAGTTGCTCACAATAACATAAAATTTACGAGGAGTCGACATATAGCGAAAAAAGGCACTTTTTTGCGCTGGAAATAGGCGAATTTGAGCATTGCCCATCGGCCCCGCTATAAGCCTACGGAGGGGTAGGGGGTCCCCGCAAAACAACGTATTTATACAAGCCGAGACCTGGACCACCTGTATTGGGTTCTAACAACTAGAAATTCAGGTAGGAAACCATCCACGACCAGAATTCTGCTGTCGGACAGACATTAATTAACTTGTGTCACATTGCTGCTGATGATTCAGTTTCACTGTGACCTTGGTTTAGTGTCAAATTCGTGATAGATAACGTTTTGCTTGATCCCGTTTCGTAGAGAAGACCTACAAGCATAGTCCATCCATATTTGACGATCACACAGCACTTTGAAATGTAAGAAATGGTCCAGAATTGACCGCAATATGAGTCTTCAAAAACACCAGCTTCTCGGCGGCACCTAATAGAGGAATGCCCCATTTTGTTTTTGCAATTTGTTTTTTAACGTTCAGTAGACTTGGCTAAATGCACGACCCATACAGCAAAGGAAACATCGATGTTGGGTGATCATTTAGCACATTGAATTGTAAAAATTGACCAAGCTATGTTTTTTTTAATATGCGTTTTGGGCACGTAGAGACAAAAAAAAAGAGAGCAAATCGCAAGGCTGAGGGGAGAGCCACGTGCCAGCCGTTAAGCACTTGAACCATTTAGCAGTTTGGCATAGCGGGGAAAGATTAGGGATGAATTAAAGCCAATGGTAAGACCAACACGGATTGAATGAAAGCTAAAAACGCCCAAAGCACACCTATGCATAAAGTAACAGCTCTAGGAGGTGTTTAAGGGAAATTAGGATGGTAATGAAAATTGCAACTTTAGCGTGGGAACGCCTCTGCCCCTATGCTAGACACGCTATTTGTGATTAATGGGTGATGCAACGGAAATCACATGTCTAACACTGCATAAACACAGGGTGGATGAGACCAACCTGCTGAGCAGCACTGGTCCCACAGCTCTGTGTCTCACACTGAACACACTCTGGAGGTAGGCTATGGCCTGAGGAAACAACTGGTCCTGGAGAGAGAGAGAGAGAGAGAGAGAGAGAGAGAGAGAGAGAGAGAGAGAGAGAGAGAGAGAGAGAGAAACACAGAGAGAGAGAGAGAACACACTGAACACACTGAACACACTGAACACACTCTGGAGGTAGGCTATGGCCTGAGGAAACAGCTGGTCCTGGAGAGATACAGATATACACACACATTTATGTTCACATTTTACTTCTTGAACATAAATAGTAGTAGATGCACATACAAGCACAGAACCTCCTTGACATGTCTGATCACTGATCAGTCTAAGGACACAGGAAGCAGCGTCTCCCTCCATACGTGTTTCCTGCTGCCTATTATCACAGATATTGAGCAGAATTTTGCTAATGCTTTGGTTTTTGGTTTTGGAATTCCTGCAGCGGGAGACCCCTTACAACTAGTCCATGCAGGGGTCGGCAACCCAAGTTGTCGAAAGAGCCGATCTATCTGGAGCTGCAACTTCATTCCAGTATATATATATTTTTTTACAATAACAATAGGGAACCACCACTGTAAACCCAAAATAAAAACCCCACTTCGGAATATAGTTCAAACCAAAAAGAATAATAAAGTTAAGAAAGGCAGCGTTGTTGTGCACACACACACATGGGGCTACAACTCATACACACACTGCAGAGCCCCTTGCAGTACACGGCCAGGGGCGGATGTAACATGTCCCAGTCAGCCTCATTAAAGGTAGGGGAAGTGATTTCACTTTTGTCAGATATCACCCAAAAAATATTTTTTTTCTGTTAAAATGCTCTATTATAAGGTGTGGAAACCACATATGGAGTTTCCCCCTCCCCCACGTTAGCTGAGGAGCTAATAAAAGTTCCCCAGGTCACCACAATTCTCCTCCAATCAGGAGAGAGCAGCAGGTTCACATAGTGTAGCTACTTTTGGGGGCCCCTAGTGCACCAGGCTGGTACTACACCATGAATTTCAAATCACTTCCCCTACCTTTAATTTTAATGTAAATTTAATGGACATTACACGTTAAATACTGGATTATTTTTGGAACCAGATCTTAAAAATCTACATTTACTGGTTAATTTTTGGAACCAGACCTTAAAAATCCACGTTTAAAGTATTTTTAGAACAATGTTTTATCATAAAAGAAAACTATTGGTGGAGAGGTTTGCCTGTCACGTGTTTAGCTCTGAGTTGACCATAGCAGTTATGGGAGTGGCTTACTGAAAGGTGTACTACTATACCAGTGATACTCAAACATTTCCATTTGGTCTCTCTCAGAATTAGTCTTGTTACAGGTACGTTTTGGACCCAGAATGGTTGAAATCGTCACAGACTCACCTTCACTAGTCTTCTGTTGTCTGCAGGGAGCCTGCAGGACAGAGAACAGACACATGAGGGCAGCACAGAGCAGAGAGGTTACTTCATCAGTCTACATCAGGGTTTTCAACCTTATTGACACCAGGGCCCACTATTTATCCAGCATTTCTAGCCACGGGACACCATTTGAGGACATTTTAGCTCCACAGACCCAAAACAGACCCCTAAAGGTTTATTTTTAGCTTTTGTCCACAATTTTGAAAACAAAACAGGCAAACCTAGATCAAAATAATGACCAATTTTCTACATGCTCTAGTTGTGTCGACTTGGGCTAATTCACATGATGAATATTTTAACTCTTGAGAGTGTAATAATGAAACCAAATTAACCCGCAAGGGTTACATCTGCTTAACCAGATTTCCATCATTTAGCCTGGGGTCCACCTGGAACCCTCTCAAGGACCACTGTTTGAAAACCACTGATCTAAATGACTGAGAGCTTGGATCCATGAGGTCAGAACTTACTGATCCACACTGGAGTCGTAGATGATCTGGATCCGGAGGTGCAGATCTTCAGGAGAACTTCTCTTGGTCAGACGCTCTGACTTCAAGTTCACCTGATACACAACCTGACACACACACACACGCGCACACGCCACACACGCCACACACGCCACACACACACACACACACACACACACACACACACACACACACGCACACGCACACGCACACACACACACACACACACACAATAAGAGGCGTCTTCCCCAATCGAGTAATGATAGTCACATTGGCATTTCACCTGACTTGTCCCTCTGTGTCTACTGTAGTGTTATGAGGTCCAAGCATAGAGCAAACATTCACTTCTATAAAGCCAGAAGCAGCAGATCATAGTGGAGGTAAAAGGGAAAAGAGAAATATCCAGGGAGGAGAAAAGGGGGGAGGGAGGGGGAATCATTTTTACGGAGGCCGGTTTTGAATCGCACGTGTCGTTTGAGAGTGGTTTTGAAGGAGTCAAGGAGGGATTCACATGTCCTAATGACTGTTGGTAGGGCGTTACACATTTTGGACACATAGGAGCGAAAAGAATTAAAGGTAGGGGAAGTGATTTCACTTTTGTCAGATATCACCCAAAAAACATTTTTTCTGTTAAAATGCTCTATTATAAGGTGTGGAAACCATATATGGAGTTTCCCCGTCCCCCACGTTAGCAGAGGAGCCCCTAAAAGTTCCCCAGGCGGTGGGTGAATTCTCCTCCAATCAGGATGGAGCAGCAGGTTCACATAGTGTAGCTACTCCTGGGCGCCCCTAGTGCACCAGGCTGGTACTACACCATGAATTTCAAATCACTTACCCTACCTTTAAGTCCCTCGTTTGTGCCGAATCTGGGTTGCACATGGTTTGATCAACTCTTTTACATTAAGGCAGTACCATGGGTATGATTTAGTCACAATGAAACTCTAGATTATTTTATAGTTGGACTGAATCTAGAGTTGCAATCCGGTCCATCAACACTTCCATAGCAAGAATTTCCATTTGTGATTTGCTTGTATTTAACAACATTAAACTCACCAACGTTGCAGCTGTATGGAGAGGTTGAAATATCCTCTATCTGCAATGCATTTGTTTGATAAAAATCCACCATAGATGAGCTACTTCTTTCAGTAATCAACTGCATGTGATTCTTACTGGATTTTGGAAGCGCTCATCATTAGTCACTGAACGTCCCTGTGTACCACCTGTTTAGAATTTGCACATAAGGCAGGAGGCACCAGCCTGACCTGTTAATACTTGTATTAACTTGTTTGTAAACGAGTGTCACTGAAGTCCAGCACTTTGATTTACTGACATAAAGTATCTCATAACATGTCTGATGTGGATTTTTATTAAACAAATGCTTTGCAGATAGAAAGAGGATAATTCAACCTTTCCATACAACTGCAATGTTGGTGAGTTTAATGTTGTTTAATACAAGCAAATCACAGATGAAAAGTCTTGTTATGGAGTTGATGGAGTGAATTGCAACTTTAGATTCAGCCCAATTATAAAAGACTCTAGAGTTGCATTGCGGCTAAGCTCCACTATGATACTTCTGACTTCATGGAAGTGAATAATATTTGTATGTTTCTAAATGTGTTGATGAAACCAACATGGTGGCTGACATTGTAAACAAGTGTATTCTTAAAGGGGCATTCCACCCATTTTTGACATTACCATTGTGAAACATCAATGTTGATGTTTTTTCAGACCTCCATTTCTAGTAAACAGAATGTCCACACAACATCTCTAAGGTATAGTAATAGTAGACATAGTAAAATGTTGAAAATGGCTGGAATTCCCCTTTAACTGCTTTGTCCATTCACGGCTATCAGACTAGTATTGACAGATGCTTTAATTGTACTGTAACTATACAAGATGCTAAAAAAACAATCAATAAGAATAATATAAATAACAACAACAATAATACCATGTAACAATGATACTATGAATAATAATAACAACAACAACAACCACAGCAATAGTACTATGAATACCAGCAGTGTTCCTGTACCTCGTCCCTCCCCGGGAGGTGGTGGCAGCAGCAGGCCGCCAGCAGCAGCAGCAGGCCCGGGCAGCAGAGCCAGCTCAGCCCGAGGCCTGCCGTGAGGCCCTGCATGCTAATGGCACCGCCGCACACACAGACAGGCGGCCGGGCGCGTGCATGCTGCAGTGCTGCACTGTCACTGAGGCTAACTGTACAGCATGATGGAGACAGAGAGAGGAGACTGAGGAGAGAATGACAGAATGACAGAATGACTGAATGACTGAATGACTGGATAAAAGGAGTTAAGGATCAGTGTGGAGGATTCAGCTCTAGCTCTGTCCAATGAGCGAGGATTGTACTTCCTGTTTACTTCCTGGTTGGGATAAGGACTTCAGAATAAGAGCAAGACATCCCTCCTCCAAATTTAAATATTTGTCCCAATTTCAACTGTTTTTTATTGTACTGTTTTTGTGACACTACGTCAAGTGCGTGCGTGCACTTCTCAAAATGGTTTAAACGTTTTTTAAGCAAGCATGTGCTGGATCTATAAATAGTAATAAAAGGTAATACAAGTACACAAACATATTTTCGTTTACATGCTCGAATTTTTAATGTGCAAATTAATGTTTTTTCGTTTAATTTAGCTTATTATTTTATTTTGAAGGGCAAGGCCACCGGAAGTCTTGTACACACACACACACACACACACACACACACACACACACACACACACACACACACACACACACACACACACACACACACACACACACACACACACACACACACACACACACACACACACACACACACACACACACACACACACACACACACACACACACACGCACACACACTTACACCTTGTAGCAGAAAGGTTGCGACATTGAGGGGTCAGAAAACAGACTGGGTCACTTGGTTCATTCATGTCTCCAAAGCATTTAGTAACTTCCGGGTTGTCCCTATTCAGCCGGCATTAGGCTGTCTGGCCGGTTGACCCCATGAAGTGAACGGAGTTGTCTAACTCTGTCTGTTTCTAACGCTCTGAGCACAGCTGACTGAGCTGAGCCGCTCTGTTGCCACGTCTGGGGAGACGGAGAGAAGCAAGCACAATTCGATTCAATTAACTTCAACGGATCTTTATTGGCATGAGAAAAGAAACGTTTTAACAAAGAAATTAAAGGCTGATTCCACCCATTTTCAACATTTTACTATGTCATTAATATACCTTAGAGATGTTGTGTGGACATGATTAAAAAAAAAAAAAAAGCTCTCTTGTTCTGTTTCCTAGAAAGGTCTGAAAAAAATCATTAACATGGTGAAACATAACTTGATTGATGGCATCATGAAGTTGTGTTTCACCATGTTAATGATTTTAGTTTTAGGACTTTTTTTTAGAGTGCACAAATGGAACCAAATGGAGCCGGGAGGCAGAAGAAAAAGAAAACCAGAACCTTCAAGAGGTCACATGCACATGACCGGGCTCCTTCCTGTCTGAATACCGGTATGTTCCCCCGTGATGATGGAACTCTTCCTACTATAAGGCTCTGCTTTACACAACTGGTTCTGACATCACAATGGTGTTGTGACATCTGCATAGACCCAGGATTTGGGTGTGCCTGACAATGAACTGGGGAATGTATTTCCAACTTGCATCTCTGGCCAAGTGACCAACAAGCTCCATGTATGGGCATAAAAGTGACACTGACATAATAATTTGGTAGGGCATGCCTTTCCAACTTGCATCACTCCAAGAAGGCCAGTGCCTAACAGCCACAACTAGTTTTCAGAAAGAGATGGACAAACCTTTCCATCTTGATATACTTGGTCTTGTTTTATTTGTAGATTGATTTTTTTCTGTCCTTTATAGCTGTGCAGAATTACATATTATTACAACGTTTAATATTAATTATTCCAGGGGTGTCCAAAAGGTAGATCTACCAGTAGATCGCAAAGGCTGTGCAGTTAGACCACATGACCTACCCCTAAGATTATACACTTTATATATTTACTGTATGTGCCAAGTGAATGAAGGTGACTTATTTGATTGGCATAATTCCACTTCTGAACACCATTGCAGCCTGGAGTGAGTCATATAAACATCTTTTGTGCTATTTCTAGCATTACAGCCCGGTCAACATTTATTTCTCAATAGTTTCCCTCCAATCGTTCTTGGACTTAAGGTGGAGCGAGAGAGAGAAGAAAAATATGCTTTTAAAATAAAATTGCAGCTCTCAATGACCCCTGCAGAGCGTTAAAAGCAGGCGCAGTAGGAGTACAGTAGTAGATCTTGTTGACTTGGTCATTTTGAAAGACGCTCACAAGTCAAAAAAGTGTGGGCACCCCTGAATTATTTGATTCAAATGTATGTAATATTTTATAGTTTTAATAATTTATTTTAGTTCTGCAGTTGAGAAGTCCCACCCTGTCATGCGTACAGGTATGTCATCACAGTCATGTCAGCCCTGTCATTTGTATGTTTTCTTGAAAATAAACAAATTATTTTCACAAGTTTCACAAGCCTTTTGTATTATTCCTTTATAGACAAAAGAGGGATAAATATACTACTGATGAAAGTTTGACAAAATATTTGGTTTTCTAGATCTTATTTAGAAAACAAAGTTGCCTTCTGGCATATTTTGTAGAGAGACATTGTTTAACATCATTTCATTATTATTTAAACACTTTTCCCATTAACTCAAATATAGGGACACAGAAGGGACACGATAGATTTCTGAAAATGAACATCTTATAATCGCAACAATGCTGCTATTCTACTTTGAATTTGTCCCATGACAGGGTGGACATATTTTATGGTTTTCATGTACGTCGTCCGCTTGAAGTTAATTTATAAAAACTGTTGGAGCTTGACCGAACATCCATGTAGCACATTACAACATTTACTTAACAAAACGAGCATTAAATTGAAAATCTTATTTTTGTTTTCTTTTTTTTTTTCTTTTTTTGGGCTCACAATAAGCAGACATGGCAATGCAACACAACACTGTGAGAAACCTCATGGACACGAATGAATGAGCTTGGAGAATTACAGTACGATTCAAGTACAACAACAGTTAATCTGAAAACAAAAAAAAAACAAAAAAAATGATTGGACACACTATAAGAATATACTTGTTTACAATATAGTGACAACTTGTTCATTTCATTAAGACATTCAAATACGTACAACATAATTACTTCAGTAAAGTCAGAAGCAGCAAATCATAGAGGTAAAAAAAGAAATGTACAAAGAGGAGAGCGCGGGGGTGGGTGGGGGAATTAGAATTCCAAAATAAATAAATAAATAAGTAAATTAATCATGCATTGATTTTGCACAACAGAACCTTTTTCACTCGACGAATTCCAGGCGTACCGATCATAGCGGTGCACACAATGGGAGAAGAAGCCAATCAGGGTAATCTATCATTGATCCAAACTCCCAATGTTTCGTCCTCCTATTGGTCCGAAATTACTGACCCTGTCTCTAACCCTCATCCTCAACATAACATGCCACATTATTCAGAGTAGGCAAATAATTGTGGTTCCTAACCCCATGTTTTGGTGCTCTAGGAACCTAATTAGCATATAAAATTACTATATTACAGGTATAATTTTATATTATAGCAATTGGCAGTATAATAGGACATTTATCCTTTTCCTATAAGCCAAAATGGCCAGGATCTGTGAATTCTTCACCTGAATACATTCGTAAGTGATAGGCCGGTAATATTTCTTGGAAGAAATGCCTTACAGATATACAGTATGTATAAATGTTTCTTGCAATTATTACACGAGTGGAGTAAATCCACATAAGTGAAGTAAATCCACATAACTCTAGATCTGTTTGCCACACCCATTTCAAAAATTACAGAGATAGCAGAGATAGTGTGGTGTTGACTCTGTTGGACAGTGAGTTGTTCAGAACCAGCACAAAAGCATCTGCCCTATTCTGATCACCCCTATACAGCATATCCATACATTTACCTGGCCTGTTCTGACATCACAATGATTATTTTGACACCTACATAGGACAGGGGGGCCCACACTTTTTTGACTTGTGAGCATCTTTCAAAATCTACTATTGTAGTCTACTTCTATAGTCCTGGAGCCAGTCTGATTTTTGACTGTAGGTGGTTTCTCTGAGTGTGCCCAGTTACATATGCCATGAGCATTTTTGTTATTGACCCCTTAATGCTTGAACCACAAATAATTCTACCAAAATAGAGTTTTATGGTATTTCATGCAACACTTTGAACAGGTATCCTATAACTCATGCCTATGAACTCTGCTCTTCTCCATCTCCCACCATTATGAATTATGCTCAGCAGGCCTCCAGGGGTCCTTGAGTATTACCATTTTTTTTTAATTATTCTTCTCTCTCTACCTCTACTTCAACTCCAATTACAATCAGCTCGAGAGTAGAGGGCATTGTTTGGAAATGAATCTTAACAGCACTGAAACTTTGGAAATGGCACATAAGAAATCACAAGGTGTGTGTGTGTGTGTGTGTTTTTTTTTTTTTTTTTTTACGTGTTCTGGGCCTTTGAGTTCCACATTATTAGCTCAGCGCAGCTCAATATACGGAAATAACATAGGCCACCTGACAATCCAATGTTCCAATCAGTGGTATTCAAAAAAGCCATTTATTGGTAAATGTGCCCTTTTTACTCACTCCACTGTAGGGGGTTCAAAATGGATGCTTGATTGCAATACTTAAACCTACACATCATCACATCACACTGAGTACGTCACTCGACGTGTGCCTCTTGTGTGCGCTGTACAAGTGCTCAGAATTCTAATCCACCGACAGTTCCTTTTTTTCATGTCAATCAAGTAACCTTGAATCATGTGGCAGATAAATGCAATTGTGTAGGGGCATGTAATGTGATCTTCCTGCAGATACTGCACATACGTAGATCGCGATCCGTGGCACGCCTGGCACATTATATGGGCATAATAGGAACACAAAAACTGGGTGCTGCTCCCCATAAATCCACGCTCCAGATACTTTCCCTCCCTGTTGCTATGTAACAAAAAACATTTATTTCTGCTAGGGATGTCCCAACATGGCATCGGGAAAAGTGCCGGATCTGCCATCATTTGTCATGCAGGAAAAGTATCAATATTGGCCCTTATTGGGTCATAGGCCTATCAACTATTAGTTCCAGCGCATCGTCTGATAATGATCCCGTTACTGACTTTCATTTGGAACAGAATTGAGCGACAACTCTTTTTTTTTTGTCCCATTCACACCCATTCAATCCAATGCATTCAAACGGCTCTCCCCCGGTTTTCCCTCTGAATGGTGTTGTCGCATTGGTGAATCAACGAGGGCTAGACGGCTCTTCCTGACTTGTGACCCGGATGTTTTTGCTCAGAACACCAGAAGATCGGTTAGCCAAGACAACAGACACAGCATGACAGGAACAGCACATCCTGTTTAGGAGATCTGAGCTTCAAAATAAGGGTTTTTTACCGAATTTACTTGATTGAGCCCTGGCACTAGCTTGGAAATCTAGCAGTAAGCGCAGCAGTAAGTGTGTTAAACATCTGAATTACTTAATTTTCTAGAATCTACACAATTAGAAAATTGTGTAAATAAAACAGTTATTAAGCCCCCCTCCACTTTCGAAAGCCCTTGTCGGTGAGCAGTGGCTTCATGAATTTCCACAGAAACAGCTAGGTCCGTCGTGGTGGTCCGTCGGGGATCAAATGGTGCCGCTATGATGCCGGCGCAGTGCTTATACAAAACACATCGTGAGGCTACGCATGACGCATGTGGCAAGCTTAACATGAAAACAATATTGGCACACAGCGCAGCACAACGTCCACTCCCAGGCCAGCCATAAAAACACATAACATTATCAATACACAGCAGCCAGCCCACACGTTAGAACGCAACAGAAGACATGATCGTTCTAACATAGCGGCCACATAATACGATCCATTTACATGTAGCCTCCTCCTCCTCCTCCTCCAACACCACCATATTGCGCCGCTTTTCTTTTCGGATCCATTCAGTAAATTAATGAGGATGACACGGACAGAAGCATGTGTTCCGACCCGTGCGTAGCCTAATGCGAAACGAGGAACAAGACGGTCACCATAGCACGGGGAGGTGTTGGTTGATGAAGTTCTGACATTGTTTGCTGTTCGATCTGATCCGTGTATGTAATGATCAGTGGAACGCCGCGCGCCCAGAGCGCAATAGCGCATGCAGCTGCAGTAAGTTGGTAGGCCTAAATTAAGGCTGAACTCCGATAGAGTTGCAAAGGAAACTTCAAAGGAGACTTCTGTCCGTGAGTGACAGTAACCAATATTACAGTTGAATTATATACACACGCGTCGCACATATAGAGAAAGAAAAAAGGGAAAAACAAAGGTAAATGTTTAATTCCTCCTCTTTACTCCTTTCCCTTGGAGGAAGAGAGAAAAAAAAAACAACTTATCGACTCTGCCTTTTTGGAGTCGACGCGTGTTATGCAAATCGATGCATCGATGTATCGATTTTTTGGTTAAAGCCCTATATAAATATATACATGCTTCTTTCCATTAATTGATGTCCAGGGTCCCGTGGTGGGAGTTCTGCTCTAGTTTGGTTGAACATTAAGTAGTTCTGGTGATTTTGTGGAGGACACTGGGGCCACACAGTAAAAGTAAATGAATCCACAAACTACTGTAATTTCTATTGTTAAATTATTGCTAAAATATTAGCACATCCTTCGTTCATTTTTGACCCCTCTATCACATGGAACTATGTTTTGGCTAATGAGCAAAGGACATGGTGATATTTTAGAAATAGGTCAAAAATACAAATGATGTTTGTTGGATTCATTTTCTTTAACTGTGTGGCCCCCAGTGACCCCCACAAAAATGACCAGAACCACCTCAGATTTTTCCTGAGAAAACCCTCTCAGGAAAAAGGGGTCTGAAAGAAAAATAATTAACATGGTGAAATACATCTTGATGATGTCATCAGATGGATTACACCATGTTTTTCAGACCTCCATTTTTAGGAAATACAGAAATGAGGGGACTTTTTTTTTACCACACAACATCTCTGAGGTATATCAATGAGAATGTTGAAAATGGGTGGAGTTCCCCTTTAATATTTGACCAAAAGCAGAGCAGAATTCCCACCAAGGGACTCTGGACAGCAGTTGCAACCAATACAGTTGACATCACTATGTTAATAGTAAGTAAGCCTATTGCATAACTATCCCTTTAATTCTGTCCTGGTATCTGTGGCAGCGGCTCCAACATCTCCATTTCCAGTTCGGCTCGCTGTGGCGCCCTAGCCTTAAGAAAGCAGAGCATTTCCCTCTTGAAGTCCTCGGTGCAGTAGATGGCGGTGAGCGCGTTAGCCGATGGACTGATCATCATCAGAATTAACGTCACAATTTGGTACCGGGGGTGTATCGGGTTGTCGGGGAAAATCTTATCCAATGCAACAGTGGCCATGCCCCAGAAGGCCGGCAGCATCCGCAGGAGCATGATGAGGTAGCAGCCCACCTGGCACGCTGCTTTATGGCTGCTCTGACGCAGATCTGCTGACTCCTTCAGCGCTGCTCGATAGATGCAAATATAGCAGATAAAGATACTGAGGACGCACAAGAGGACGACACCAACAGGCGGACCGCAGATAAGCCAACTGTCTGTGGGCGACAACAGTTTGTTTATTGTCATCGGGTCGCACACAAGCGTGTCCAAGGGCCTGGCAGCCAAGTCCAACTTGTAGTGGATGAGCATCTGATGGTAAATATTGAAAGCTAAAACTATGGCCCAGATCACTGCCAAAGCCCAGCGGATGTAACGCGTCCTGACGATCCTGGTGTAGTGGATTCCCTGGCAGATGTAAACGTAACGCAAACCTGCTAGTAATGTCCATGTTAGCTGGCAGGCTACCATAAAACTGGCAAATATGGTTAGAGAACTTACACACCATTTGCTCAGTATCACAGTTTCCCTGTGCACTACGCGGGTAACAGCTGGACCGTGAGAGTAATGGTTAGTGCAAAATCACATACCGCTAGATTTGCCTGAATTATGTACTGTGGACACCTGGGATATCTGTGTTTTAATGCCAAATAAAACAGGTAGCAGTTGATTACAAGAGAGAATATGACCAAACTGCAACATAGGATGAGGAACGCTGATAGAAATGCAATATTTATGAAAATGTCCCAAAAGGCACATTCACGCTCATTCAGGTCAGCACTGGTTGTGTCATTGTTGCACATGTTGGAGCAGACGAAGCAGAAGCAGTCAAAGCACTATGGAGATATTAGGAACTTTAGGAAACCGTCTCTAGGACTTGGACACGACCAGAACGTAGGTGTGCTCTGTCACAGTTGCACCAGAAGCCCAACATAGTTCAGAAAGCAGGCGATACCGACTGAGTCCACCCCTTCCACTGGCTTCTCATGTCCATGGTGACGCTCCTCTACAGCGTAGCTCTCATCCACGTTGTTAACAAGACACCAAGAGCTGCGTTCTGCCATCGGAGGAGAGGCTCCGCCGGCCGCAAGGATTATATATCGAGCACTGAGCTACTCAGTGGCGTTGTACTTCGCACGTCCGAGGAATCTTAAACTGACCCTTATCCCCACAAGAACGAGTGACAACTATAACCAAGGTTCATTGGATCTTCTTTCCAGTTTTATGACGGTTGGCAAAGCTTTCAATTAAAGGTCCCCCAAATGGACTGAACTCCAAATGAACAGCAACTAGAATCCAACGGTGTCGTGGTGGTAGCAGGCGTGAATCACTCTCTGTCCGCTGTCCCCACCATCATCTCTGACTTTCCTGTAATTTACGCAGCGCATTGGAAAACCTCCAGTTGTGTTTCTCCTTGACAACTACCACCTCTCTCCTTTCTTCCCTCTCAATTTATTGTTAAGGTTTTTTTTTTAGAGAGAGAGAGAGAGAGAGAGAGAGAGAGAGAGAGGTTAGAGAGAGAGAGAGAGAGAGAGAGAGAGAGAGAGAGGGGTTACATATGGATGCACCTAGTCGTGCTGCTGAAAAGGTTGGACTTGTGAGCCCCTCCTCCATGCATTCATACATCCCCCCACCACCACCACGACACAAACAACAACTCCCTACTTGTTAATTATGTGTTCTAATTACTTTAAAATACATAACAAAAATATACTGTGGTATTATGCTTTCTGTAAACATGTTTTCTCATGCATATGAAGTATAGAAACATTTGAATTGAATATAAATAAAAGAAGTAGTTTTTTTTCCTTTGGTACTTTCTTATTTTACAGTTTAGTAATAAACACAGCAGTAGCCTACACGGTTCACTCACACACTAAAACTGGCTGGGTAAAAAAAAACAAAAAAAAAAAAAAAAACAAATTTGAGTTATTTTGTAACCCAAATGCAAAAAGGGACCAGTGCAACATTTGCGTTGCAATGACCCAGGCCGTGATGTCATGAGGCCCATATAGGTCACAAGCCTATCCCGGAAAATAACCCAGAAATCCTAACTTAATGTAACAACTCATGAGCTGAGTCGTAATAATCCAGGGTAATGGTTTGGTAAGTAAAACAATTAGTAACATTAGTGATATTAGTAAAACATTGAAAACAGAAAACTCTCTGAATCAGACCTTTAGCTTTATGCGTGCGTGTCTGTTGCAACTTCAACAGCAACTGATGTTATTATGGATGCTTTACTTGCCTAATAAAAGTCCTGTAACTGAAAATGGTATGTGTTATGATAGGTGTCCTATTATTGAGTGCTGCTATACGTGTGTGGCGGATCGATTATTGGGTGGGCAACTGAGAGAGATGACAGGCTGTTGCATGTTGTTCTGAGCAGGGAAAACATAAATAAAACTATTGCCCGCTGGCTAAAAGACTCAAAGAGACTGCTTACTTGGTGATTCTAACGCAATAGAACACACTTTTACAGTATGGGTGCGACTTCATCGCGCCACGGGCGATGAAGCCGCCCCCATACCATTTTCTGGCTGCAGGAGCTGACTATGAATGAATGAATGAATGAATGAATGAATGAATGAATGTTTATTTCGAACATTACATATAAAAACAAAATATACAGTATGTTAAGAAAATAAATCAAAACTTAAAACAAAAGTAACACAAAATGTGCAATATGTTAAAAGAAAATCATAAGCTAAAACAAGTTAAACAAATCTAATATACAGTATGTGTTCGAAAAGGAGTAGAATGAAGCCTAAGCTTATCTAGTTCTACCCCTATTTATGCTAATTAAAAAAAAGACATCAACTGACAAGATTCCAGTTCCTGTACGTCTATTTGTCTAATATTTAATAATTTTTACCTAGTGTACCATAATGCTGTACCATAATCTCATTCTTTATAGCTCATTATCAAAGAAAATGTATACCTCTTCTTAAACAGTGCAATATTTCAGTGCAACTATAGTCCTATACACGTCATATATCCTGCTTGCATTCACGTCATCGAGAAGTGCAATGCTTAATGAGGGACAAGACCCCGTGTTGCGGGACACATGCGGTGGCGGAGATAGCGGAGAGAGCGCCTTTAGTAATAATCAGACAGTAATCATTTCTTTGTGGATTATATTGTCAGTCACAAAATGAAACCCCTCATCCCTAACAGGAATGGAGCAAATATACCCAACTGAAATAACAAACACGAGGGACATTTTAAGATGTTAATTCTCACAATTTCCACGACAATGATGGGAGAGAATCTGGCTTGTCAGGAGACAGTGGTGTGTTTAACTGCTGCAAGCACGTTTCCACAGATGCAGGTCCAAGAACATCTGTAACAATAGCAGCACTTTTTGTGTGCCCACAAGCCACTTTTTGAAGCCATCTCTGAGTCCGGGTACATTACGGGACCTAATTTAGACCCACAATCACCAGATCTGTATGATAAGCCGTGCTGTACATTATGATACACACTAGTTACCTCCGCCGGGGTGACTTTATCTGTGTTGCTGTCTTTTTGGGTTTGAATAAAGTTTTCATTTCTCTGCTAGACGTTTTTCTTGTGGGATTCACTCTCGCTATGCCTTTAATGTCATTCTCTGAGTGACAGTGAAGTTGCGTCGGAAAACTGTACACTCTGCCTTGCTTGGGTCATCAGAGACATGTCTCAGCCACTTATATTTAAGCTCCCATTCTTCTTTTCTTTTTCTTTTCAACAGGAGTCTCCTCCTCCTGGAGCTGGCTGGCTTGTTTTTTGCACGCAGTCACCAGCGCATGTGTAGTTAGTAGTTTCACTGACTGACTGACTGACTGACTGACATACACCTGTAAGCGCCCGTCTTACGTGACACCTGACTCGATACACGGATGTTATTCTTTGTTCTTCGCACCCCCTCCCTCCTCTAGTGAGAGAGAGCATTGAGCAAGAGAGAGAAGTGCTGCTGCGCTGTCGCAAGCGTCAGTGACTTTGGCCTGCATCTGGGCCTGTGAGAGGTGGCATCTCTATCTCTATGGCCGCTCTTTCACTCTGAGAACCGCCCTAGCTCACAGCTCTGCTCTCCACATCCGGTACGGGCCACAGACCACTCAGGCTGCACCGTTGGTACGATCGCCTCCGTCAGTACAACTTTGATCTGAAATTCACCCCAGACAAAGACAATGAAGTTGCTGACCTGCTGTTTCACTCTCTCCCTGCCCCAGCTCCAGCCCAACACGTTGACACTGACTGCATTGAACGGGACATTGTTAACATGCTGCACGCACCCCTTCAAACCACTGTCTCTCTACAGGAGCTCAAGGACGCTTCTGAGCGCGACCCCGTCCTTTCTGCTCTCCGCACCTACGTTCAAGAAGGCTGGCCTCCTGAGGTCCCGGGGGAGCTTGCCGCGTTCTCCCGTGTGCGACAGGAGCTCTCCTGCTGGAACGACACCTGTGTGGCACGTGGGCTGTGCACGGTGGTTCCGGGTGTCCTTCGTGCGCCTGTCTTATCCATGGCACACGAGGGCCACCTGGGCATCGTGAAGCTGAAACAGCGCTGCAGGGACCTGGTGTGGTGGCAAGGGATAGACAAGGACATCGAGGCCTTGGTCAAGGACTGTGCTGCCTGCCTTGTTAGTGGCAAGACAGGCCACCAGTCGCCCCCGCCCTGCAACCTCTCGCCTGGCCCACTCAGCCCTGGGATCACCTGCAGCTGGACGTCTGTGGTGAGATCCATGGGGTCCCACACCACCACCGCTTCCGGGTGGTGGCCTACGACCTGCACTCAAAATGGCCGGAGGTCGCCCCTATGGTTCAGTTCAGTTCAGTTCAGTTCAGGTTTATTTGTCATATGCATAAATACAGTGAGTGTATAAATACAATGAAATTCATTGTGCTACAGAGCATCTCAGTTTTCTCAACAACAAAACAACCACAGGCAGAACAGACGCAAACAAAAACCACAGGCAGAACAGAAACGTAACACACAGACAAAGTGCATAAAAAGTGGCAGAGCACTACGGAACAGTACAGTGCAGGTCAGCTGTTCAGCAGCCTGACTGCCTGCGGGAAGAAGCTGTTGGTCAAACGAGTGGTGCGAGATCTGATGCTACGGTAGCGCTTTTTGGAGGGAAGTAGTTGGAACAAGGCATGGGCCGGGTGACTGGAGTCTCCAATGATGTTATGTGCTTTCCGTTTACAGCGCGGTGGTGTAGACATCGCCTAGACTGGGGAGTGATGTGCTGTTACCAATGATTCTCTCTGCTGTGACCTCTGTGACGGTTGCCCGTCAGCAGGCTCAGATGAAGCGCCGGTACGACCAGTCAAAGCAGGCCAGGGCTCTAGTCATCGCCACCTCTGACTGGGTTAGGGTCCGTCGGCCTCACCGGAACAACAAAATGGCTTCGTCCTGGTCCACCCCCCCTTCAGGTTGCCCGCCAGCTGGGCCCCGCCACCCGCTTCGACCTCTATCCATCGATTGAATAGACACTTATCAACAGAAATGTTACGATCCAATCGTGCCGGTATAGCAGATATTCAGATACCCGCCGGGCAAGTAGATATTTTGTATTCATTGCATCGGTGGATCACGGATACTACTAGTAGGGCGGGGCGAAGGAAGTTTTACTGAAGTTATGGTTAGGGTTAGGTTAGGTTTAGGCATAAGTTTACTGAGGTTAAGTTTAGGGTTGGGGTTAGGTGTAGGCATAGCCTAGTTTTACTGGGGTTATGTTTAGGGTTTAGGATTAGGCTAGGGTTAGGGTTAGACGGTGCTTTATGCGGTTACTAACCCTAAACAAAACTTCAGTAAAACTATGCTTCGCCCCGCCCTACTAGTAGTATCCGTGATCCACCGATGCAATGAATACAAAATATCTACTTGCCCGGCGGGTATCTGAATATCTGCTATACCGGCACGATTGGATCGTAACATTTCTGTTGATAAGTGTCTATTCAATCGATGGATAGAGGTCGAAGCGGGTGGCCCCGCCACCTACCTCCTCGGTGATGGCTCTCGTTGGCATTCCAGACGCCTTCGTAAGGTCCCTGCTCCTGCGCGCTCGGCGTTGGACCACCCTGTGCCTTCGTAAGGTCCCTGCTCCTGCACGCTCGGCGTTGGACCACCCTGTGCCTTCGTAAGGTCCCTGCTCCTGCACGCTCGGCGTTGGACCACCCTGTGCCTTCGTAAGGTCCCTGCTCCTGCACGCTCGGCGTTGGACCACCCTGTGCCTTCGTAAGGTCCCTGCTCCTGCACGCTCGGCGTTGGACCACCCTGTGCCTTTGCCTGTCCCTGCGCAGCTCACGGACATTCCTGGGCCTGCTCAGCCCCGGGCCCATGCCACTCCGCGTCCTGCCCGTGTGCGCTCTCGCCCTGCCCACTTACAGGACTATGTGTAGGGACTGTGTGCTTGCGCTTTTGCCAGGGGGGGGGGGATGTTATGTCTCACGGACAGCTTGATTGACATTTTGATTGTGCTGTGTTCATTGCCTATTGTTGTGATGCACTGAGATTATCTAGTTCGATTGCTTGAGTCTAGTTCTACCTCTGCAGAGTGAGCTGTTGCCGTTCTGATTATTCTTATACTGAGTGAAGTTTCGAAGTAAAGTAAAGAGAGACTATTCTGCTCTTTCAAGTCGTAAATATAATTATATTGTTTGCAAATCATAAAACTGTAAGAAAATAACCTCTTTCGTTTGACTGCATTTGTCTGCAAATAGTCATTATTACACAATGGTTGTTCACACGTTGTCTGTCCACTGGATTCCATTAGATCCATTCACTGTGGTAATGTGGTTGACACACCATGCCTTTGCAGTAGCACGAGGGTCCTACTAATTGCCCAAAACAACCCAAAAGTACCCAGAACTACCCAATACAACCCAAAAGAATACCCAAAAGTGCCCAAAAGCATACCCAAAAGCACCCAAAACAACCCAAAAACATACCCAAAAGCACCCAAACATACCCAAAAGTACCCAAAACAACCCAAAAGCATACCCTAAAGAACCCAAAAGCATACCGAAAAAAGTACCCAAAAGCATATTTTTGGATAGTTTTGGGTTGTTCAGGGGAGTTTTGGGTACTTTGGGGTATGCTTTTGGGTTGTTTTGGGTAGTTTGGGGTACTTTTGGGTATACTTTTGGGTGATTTGGGGTATGCTTATGCTTTTGGGGTAGTTATGGGGTACTTTTGGGTATACTTTTGGGTGATTTGGGGTATGCTTATGCTTTTGGGGTAGTTATGGGGTACTTTTGGGTATGCTTTTGGGCAGTTTTGGATAGTTTTGGGTATGCTTTTGGGTAGTTTTGGGTATGCTTTTGGGTATGCTTTTGGGTAGTTTTGGGTACTTTTGGGCAATTAGTAGGACCCACACGGGGTGCCGTAGAGGCTGCCATGAAGGCTGGCCTAATGAAGTGAATGGGATTGTCAGAACTCTGTCTCTAGAGGTCACTGGTTGGACCGTGAATAGATTGTACACAATTTAGATGTTTCTATTGTTATTTGTTTGCAAAAATAATCCTACCAAAATAGAGTTTTATGGTATTTCATGCAACATACTCTGAACAGTTAGCCTATAACTTATGCTTATGAACTCTGGTCTTTAGATTTCTAACCATATTGAATAATGCCCAGCAAGGAAAAGTTTGTGCGTGCCGATTGAAGCCTCCAGGGGGCATTGAGTAGCTTATTAACGTTTCTTTACAATCTCCACCTCAACCAGAGAAATTAGAGGGCATTGTTGGGAAATTGATCTTAACAGGGTTGAAATGAAAGCGTTGGAAACAGCACAAAAGAAACCAAGAGGTGTTTTTGGGCCTTTGAATCCACTGTAATGGGTTCAACAATTGATGCATAATTACAATACTTAAACCTAATCAACATCATTCAGTGTTTTGCTGTACATGTCGTCAGAATTCTGATACACCCACAGTTCCTCTTTATATCAACAAGTCAATTCAAGTGGCAGACAATGCCATGTGGTCTACCTGCACAGCCTTTGTAATCTACTGGTAGATCGCCATCTACCTTTTGGGCACCACTGGCCTAGGCGTAATAGTACTTTTAGTGCATGTATTTTTTTAAACCGCAATAAGAAAAAAAAAAAAGAATGAATTAGACATTAAGACAAAGGCTGATTGCTATGGATTGTTTTATTGGCTTACAGTTATTGCACACAGCCAAATTAAAATGATATTATTAGACTTCTCATCCATGGAAAAATAAAGTTCTGTCTTGGACACGCGCACACACACAGGCACGCATACATCTGTTTACATTTAGCAGTCATATTACCATGCTTTCTAGCATCAGGTTAATGCCACACTTTGAACGACTCTGATCAACATGTTCAGAGGATTTGTTTGCCCAAAGCCCACTTCGTTTGATCATCTGACAGTTCACACACAAGCCTGCCTGAGCTAACGACTCCATGCCAGTCGACCACACACTGAGGAGAAGTGTCTCTTATTTGTACCGCCCGTCACAACCTTGATGTTTAAAACAATGCATTTCTAGCCCCAGTTTGTCCCTGTAAAGGCCTATTCAGAGATGGATTTTCGGTGCCCACCGCGACCACCGTTTCCTACAATATGACGTCATACCACCGCACCTCCCAGCCCTCCTCTCGGATTTTACTAACCACCGCACCGCGCGGTGGTTCCAGTACTCTAGGAGCACCGGTTGCTTGTTTTAACGGCTGCCAGCTGGTAAAAAAGAAAGAAGAGAAAACACACCACAGCACGACGGCCAGGAGGAGAACGAAGGGATTCAACGATAGACACAATGACATAAATAGAATACGAAATAAACATAAAAGCAGCAGAATTTATTATAATTGAGGGAGGTAGGAAGTAGAGAGAAAAGCAGGGGGGGAAATAAACAACAATGGACGCGAGGAGAACAGGGGAGGGAGGGTGAGGTGCTGCTAGTGGTCTATGAAATAGCGGTGGTCGCGGTGCTCTGAGCGGTGCTCACGGTGGCCACCGAAATTCCAGACTCTGAAAGAGCCTGTAAGGCCACTCAAATTCGGACACCTAAATGTCACACCTCTTCTACTAGATGGCTCTGATCCTATGTAGAATGTGGACAGTCGTGACGTCAGTCCAATGGTGGCTCTTCTACATAGACTTATATGGGAACGGGGAGCAAAAAGTCCTCTGTCTCTCTCTCACACACACACACACAGCATACACAGCATACACACTCCCCTTTATCGTCTGGACAGGTTTCGGTGCTCACACACAAGCAGACTGCCAGTGTTGATAAAACTATTTTGCGCACAATGTGAAAACTGCAGCATGTCAATCAAAATGCGGGACAACGTCTCAATCGGCAGAACGCATGAAAAGTCAGTGAAATGCGGGACAATCCCGTGCCATCTTCAGTGTCTTATACAACCACACCAGGCTGCCTGGCGCCATGTCCTTGAAAACAATGTCTTTCAAATTCCAGGATCTAGTTCTAATAGTACCTGGTATTCCTTACAACAGCAGAATGGCCCGTGAAAATTGCTTTCGTTTTTAAAGTGTCTTAAACGCAACTTAAAGCACCCTCAAGAACATCATAGAGTCTCTCAGAACCATAGATATACAGTATATAAGAAAGCTAGATGGCTTGCCTGTGCTGCTGGATAATGGAGAGTGACATCGTAACGTGGCAGCCATCTTACGAGGGTATAGTATAACATTGTGTCTATGACCATATACTTTTTATATGATGATAACTCGCTTATTTTTCAACCGTTTTTTCCTTCCCGTATCGTAAATCCAAGTTTTGCCAGCGTTCTTCTCCTTCTCCAACACCACGTCGAGTATGTGTATCTACAATATATTCTGTCGATATGCAGCTGCATATTCTGTCAATATGCATACTGCAGCTGTAGAGGTTGATATTTGAACATATATTCCAAAGTGACATTGTAGTCAAAGATGAGCAGAATCCAGCATGGTCATGGTCAACACATGTTGCGCAGGGAGGGCAACTCCAAAGTTTTTCATACTATGAAGCAGTGGTTTTCAATCTTTTTGACACAAGGGCCCACTATTTATTCGGCATTTGATGACATTTTAGCCCCACAGACCCCAAAACTAAAGATTTATTTTCCTTTGTCCCCCACAATTCCAGTCTGGATTTGGGAAACTAACCCTAACATTCAAAAATACAGATCATAATGGCCATTAATCTTCTACATTCTCTAGTTGTGTAGACTTGGGCTACTTCACATGATGAATAATATTTTAACTGAGAGGGTATTTTATTTTATTTTCATTTTTACATTTTTACACTCTCAATGAGTTACATTTGGTTAACCAACTTTCCACCATTTAGTTTGGGACCTCCTGGACCTTTCTCAATCACCACTGAGGAAAACCACTGATATTACCTTTCATTGGATGGGCAGGATCGAGGCACATTTGCTCCCCTCTAGAACCGGCCCTGGTCTTCAAGGTGTTTTTTTTTTTTTTTTTTTTTTCGACGGCCAGGATTCCGATCCGTTCACTCTGATTGCCGCTGTGTGACCGTTTGCGCTAGCCGCGGGGTGGCGATGACGTGGTACTTGCGCGGCACGTTCATGAAGTTGCTGAACTCCGGGCTGAGATCGATGGAGTCGGGACCGGCGCTGCAGGAGAAGCTGAAGTGTTGCAGCAATGCCACGGCGAAGAGAAACAGCTCCGTGCGTGCCAGGGACTGTCCCACACACTCCCTCTTCCCTGCGGAGATGCAGAGACGTTTACCATCAATCGTTAAGTTAGGTCATGCTGTATGTACCTAGAGGGGGAAAAAATGCTTCTCAGTTTAAAGGTGCAGTATGTAGGATTGTGGCCAGAACTGGTACTGCAATCACTTTCAAAATACTGTTGAGCGGTGTGTCCCCTCCCCCTTCCCCCCGACTAGAGGTTGCCAGCTAGGCTGCAATGAAGCAGGAACGTAGACTGCAGGAGCTTCCATGGCAAGTGATGAATCCTACACAGTAATGGTTGTTACACATTGGCGAAAAAGCGAAACGACTTGAAAAAGCGACCAAAAAAGGCGAAATATTTGCCGGCGAATTTAGTGTCGGGTGCCTGTACACATCTAAGTGCGACTCAAATAAAACGATTAAATTCGCTTTTCCACTACTCCTCCTCCCCTCCTTCTACTGCTCTCCTCTCTGCTGCGTTGTCATTGATATATTTTATTCACACCATGGAAGGACGCACGCAGGAGCCGATCGAAATGTTGGTCATAAAACTTTTTTGTATCATGAGTCATGACCGGAGATCGAGTTCATTAATTAATTAATCCGACGGGCTAAGCGCTAAAAGGCTGAAATACAAGTTGATCGTCTATTCAGCCAAATTAAAAATCTATCTGATCATATCCCTCTACAGATTAGCCTAATCTAGTCGCCGTGCTCTTTTGTCTATAGCCTATAAGTAGACCAGTGGTTTTCAACCATTTTCATACCAGGGCCCACTATTTATTCAGCATTTGAGCCACGGACCACGACTCGAGGACATTTGCTCCACAGGCCCTAAAATTGAAGATTTCTTTTGCTTTTGTCCACAATACCAGGCCATTCTATTTCTATGACCATTCTTCAACACTCTCTAGTTGTGTAGACTTGGGCTAATTCACATTATGAATATTTTAACTCTTCAGAGTGTAAACATGAAACCAAATAATGGACCCTTGCGGGTCCATTATTTGGTTTCATTTTTACGAGCTCAAAGAGTTTCATCCGGTTTAACCAACTTTCCATCATTTACCTGGGGACCACCGGGAACTCTCAAGAACCACTGGCGGTCCCCGGACCACCTGTTGAAAATCCCCGACGTACATCAATCAAATAGATAGATCAAGCAGTGACAAATTAATGCGCAGCAGCTTTCCCCGCTGTCTATAGGCACCACAGCCAATTTCAAGAAGAAATGCCAGGACTACTCACTTGGTAAAGTTCCCAACTTCTCGTGGCTTCATTTCAATGACGGGTATATCCATTTGGGGGTCCGCGGCCCGCAAGATGAGAACATCTCGGGAAATTACGAGCGGGTTATCCTAATTAAATTAAGCATGAGAGCGCGGGTCGCTCCCCCCCATCCAGACCCCTTGCCCTAGACAGAAAGCTGTAGCCTATAGTTCTATATTATGCACAAACTGTCTACCAAACTGCCTACCTTATTATGAGATATTAAGACATAAGATTCGGGCTCGAAGTTTGGCCATGGATTGATGCGCAATACAATATAGCATCACATAATAGGCTAAGATTGTTTCCACCTGCAGCCTACCGTTGTGTTTGCAGGGACAGCGCTAAACGTTTTATTTTCCTGTAAATTTGCAGTAGTTGAGAGAAATGCACAGACATTGTTTCAAAACCAAAACAGAGCTATAGGTTGTGACATTACATCTTTCCCATCCAATGCGTGATGCGCTCTGGATATGGCGACGTGCAATATGGAACAGTGGACACTGTGGTTTAATAACAAGCGCACACACACACACACACACACACACACACACACACACACACACACACACACACACACACACACACACCCCCACACACACACACACACACACACACACACACACACACACACACACACAAAAAGCAAAATAAATCTTCAGTTTTAGGGTCTGTGGAGCAAATGTCCTAGTGGTGGTCCGTGGCTCAAATGCTGAATAAATAGTGGGCCCTGGTATGAAAATGGTTGAAAACCACTGAAGAGCACGGCGCCTAGATTAGGCTAATCTATATAGGGATATGATCAGATGGATGATATGGCATTTTTAATTTGGCTGAGTAGATGATCAAGTTGTATTTCAGCCATTTTAGCGCCGTCGGATTAATTAATTAATGAACTCGATCATTCTCCGGTCATGACTCATGCAAAAAACTTTTATGACCAACATTTCGATCGGCTCCTGCGTGCGTCCTTCACGGTAGGAACAAATAGACAACACAGCAGAGAGGACAGCAGTAAAAGGAGGGGAGGAGGAGCGGGAAAGCGAATTTAATCGTTTTATTCGAGTCGCATTTAGATGTGTAGCCTACGGGCAGCCGCGACTAAATTCGCCGGCAAATAATAGTTTTATTTCGGACCTTGTCATGACGTAATTCCAATTCATAACGAGGTCTTTTAGGTTTCGGAAGGTTAGACATTTCTTTATCTCAAGTTCAACACGTTAGTAGCAGCTGCTGCGGTAACTAGAGCTGAGCTGGCAACCTGGATGCCGAAACTCTTCTGACTTCGTGATTGGGAGATAAGTGGAGGGTGGCGCTTCGGCCAAAACAAAAAATGACAACAACAACATCAGTTGAGGGCTGCAACTCCACTTTTTAAACGGGATTATCCTGACTTGCATACTGTTGTCAGTGACACAAGTATTGGAAATGAACGTGATTTTTAAATGTCTGTTGACATATCAGGGCCATTTTATGATTCGTTTTATTGCAATTCTTACATACTGCACCTTTAAGCTCAGAAGCATCCCTTGAGACACCCATGTTTATTTCTCATTTTAAGATCACCTAAAGATCACCTATGCCTCTTTATGGCTCCTAAGATTTGAGAGATATATGAGACAAAGCTGAAATCTTGCTGCATGCGTATATATAGTACGATTTCAGCTTTGTCCCATTTATCTCTCAAATACCTCTGTAACAGCTAATGGAGAGACTTCAGCTTTGCCTCATTCATGGATCCTCGTATTCATCTTAGGAGCCATAAAGAGGCATAGGTGATCTTTAGGTGATCTTAAAATGAGAAATAAACGTGGGTGTCTCAAGAGACGCTTCTGAGCTTAAACTGAGAAGCATTTTTTTCCTCTGGGTAGTCCAGTGGTTTTTAACCTTTTTCATACTCTGCCGCAATCATTCTGCACTCGGATCCCAAACTAAGGATTTCCAAGTTTGTGTCCACAATTTAATAAAGATAATTGGCCAAACGTTGGTCAAAATAACAATTCTTCTACATTTTCTAAATGTGTAGATGCTTGAAAATCACGTCACTCAGATGTTTAAAGATAATTTAACTCATGAGTGTAAAATGAAACCAAATGGGCCCAAAAGGGTCCATTTGGTTTCATTTTAACGCTTTGAAGAGTTACAGGTCTATAAGGGTGCATTTGGTTACCAACTGTCCATCATTTAGCCGCATGGGGACCACCTGGAATACTCTCAGGGGCGACTGGTGGTCCCCGGGCCACCGGTTGAAAACTCCTGCTGTAGTCATTTCTTGGAGGCATCAGGCCCATCTAAACCCCATCTTTTTTTTTTAAATGTTCATCCCACAATTTTGTAACCCATTTTTTCTTCCTAATGTGATCCTGAGCTCTCCGTCAACCTGGGGAGACAGCGGACTTGCTTCATGCTTCTTTCAATGCATGAGGAATCCAAGCTACCTTCTTTCTTTTCACCTGACAGGGGGGAGTTTCCCTGGTTGGACGTAGCGCATGGAAGGAACACATTATTCCAACCAATTCCTCCTGTCCCTCCTGTGAATCATGTGAATTTCAACAAGGTATTAGGCACCATTATAAACACATTAGTTCCCAGATTGGTACCTGATTCCCTAACGATTAGATTTAGATGTGCTGCCATGTGAGGGGTGAGGGTTTGACAAAGGTTTTAGTTATCTGAATAAACAATAGGAAAAATCTGCACACCATTTTTCTGCTCTTTTGGAAAAGTCACTTTGTGTGAAGTTTGCATGTTCTCCCCGTATCCCCTAGGGTATGTACTCTAATAGCAAAATACTCATACACTGTATATAATTGATTTTAGCTGTTACAATTCCAAATGGGCTACTGGTGGCTACTGGCCCTAGTCAAAAAATCCTATAGGATTCCTCCTATTTGGGGGTGAAGTCTTCAAATGATCCCTGGGTCGGCGGTTCGAATCCCGGCTCCTCCTGTCTACATGTGTCGTTGGGCAAGACACTGAACCCCAAATTGCCTCCAATGAGTTGGTCGGTGTGCAGCTTGCCACCACTGGTGTGTGAATGTGGGAAGCGAGGACGCTGAGTGCTGACTGTTCTCGCCTTCACCTCAATGTATGAATGAATGGAACATTGTAAAGCGCCTGGAGGATTTTTGACTGAGGGGAGTCTGAGCTTGAACTGGCAATAGCACCGTAGGTGATAATCCACTTTCGATAATACACCCTTCTATCACAGTCGAACAGACAAAAACAATTATCGCAGTGGCGTACCAACAGGGAAGAGCAGGAAGGTGTGATTCTTCTTAATAGAACACTGAACCTGGGAGATCCATTTTCAATCAGGTTTTCCATGATGTCACTGATGTCTGAGGGAGATGATGGATGATGGCATTTTGTACAAATGCCATTGAGGTAAAGTTCGAGTCAAAATTCGAGGTAAAATTCTGAGGTAAATATTAATATAAACTTTTTCCACAGGCTAAAAATAAAGTTGAAAATAAAACAATAATAAATGAATCAAACATTCAAGCCTTGGAAGTTGCAAGAAAACGTTAATTATTGCTCAGTTTGCTACACTCATTTGCTTTAACGCTGAATAAGGAACATTAATAGTGCAAAATCAACTTTCAAAAAACAAACGAAAAAACATCAATGCATATTAAAGAAAGTTTAAACAAAAATCGAATGCCTCTTTTCTAGGCATGTAACGATACACTAAACTCACGATATCACGATATCAGGTTCACGATACGATTTTTTACGATATTTTACGATATTTAATAAAACATATTTCCAGACAAATTAGACTTTTTTTTCCTCAAAGAAATCCAGTATTTTCTCTCGCTCGCTCGCTCGCACGCACGCGCACGCGCACACGCACACGCACACACACACAGGGGCGCTGCTAGCAATTCTGGGCCCCCTGCACAGCTTTTTGACATGGGCCCCCCTTCCTGGAGGCGCGGGGGGGGGGGGGGGGGGTCCAACCCAACGACCACCTCTACTCCACCACTCAAGACTAAACAAGACCATCGCCCATAGAAACACATTAGGCTATGTGTTATAAGCTATACCTACAGAACCTAGAGTGCATTTTTCCATATTGTTATCATTTGGTGATATGAAACAAATGAGACACTCAAGCAATGTTCTCTCTAATTTGTTTTGGGTCTGAGGAAATACATAAACCTTCTGAGTAGATATCACCATCTAGTGAGCATGCATGTCACCTTGACACCACCTTCTTCACACAGGTGTGATTTCCTTTTCTCTTATTTTATTTTTTCAGAATAATAATACATCTATTGATCAACTTGACATGCATTTGCATTACTGAACTCTTCTAAGCAAAGTAGGCTATAAAACACACATGCAAAAAGTAGCCTTCCATGGGGTAGCATTATTATTATTATTATTACTACCCTTATTATTATTATTAGTCTTGATTGCATTTGAGTTTATGCTTTATAGCCTACTATAGTTTCAGTTAATTAAATGAATAAGTAGCTATAATGCAAACTGCATTGGAGGGAGGGGGACCTCAGGGTGAAATGTAGAAAAGGGGGCATCTATGACAAGAATCAAGAGCATTATTATGCATGTCACAGGAATTAAGGTAGATTGCGCCCAATATGTTTTGGTGTGGAATTCTCCTTTAACCACTGGGGAAAGTCCCCACTAATTAGTGCACCTGCTGCACTAAGACACTGACAGAAAGAATGCGCTCCATATTTCCATAGAGTTCCATGTTAAAGTTTGGAGATTTGAAATGGCCACAGTTGAAAAAAAACAGGGAAAAGGGGAAAAAAGCAGGGCTTCCCAAGAAACCCTGTGAGGTAAGATTTCATTTACTGTATTGTAAATACTGTTCTCGCCATTCGCCAGTGAACTGGGACCTTTTCAAATCTCAAACTTTAATACGGAGAGCGCATTCTTTAACGTTGAAGTCAAGCGGTCCAGCGGACCCCCCCCCCTCGCACGCCCAGGACACATACACACACGCTGAATTGCACGATATTACCATTTTCTGTGCGCTGATCTGCGCAAGTGGGGGCAATACTTGTAGATCCATGGAATGACAATAAATGGCGGAATAGCGGATCTCTTTCTTTCTTTTTTTTTTTTGCTTCGCTATGCCGCCCCCCCCCCCCCCCCCCCCCCCCACGATGCCGCCCTGGGCGGCTGCCCATAATGCCCATGCCTAAAATAAGGTTTTATTTGAAATAAAACCTTATTAATCCAAGCTTTTAGTGGGCCCCCCTGGCTTCAGGCCCCCCTACAACTGTACCCCTCGTCCCCCGTGTCGGCGCCCGTGCACACACACACACACACACACACACACACACACACACTGCTGTGAAGCAAAATTAGAAGCAGTGGAGCTATGGACCAGAGCTAGTAAATATGGTATTGGTTCGCAAAGACCTAGCAGTCCTTGTGGGGGTTTAAGGGGGTCCCCAGGTAAATTCATGATTATGAATTTATATCTGATTTAACTATTTATTATTTAACAATTTTAATCTATCATAAATTTGAAAACAGCCAATCTACAAGCTCACAAACAACAAATATGTTTCAGATGGGGTCTGCAGTTAAATACATATAGCTACAGGCCTAGGGGTCCTTGAGTAAGCATATCATGGAAGACATTTGCTTTTGGGCTTTTTAAGGCAAAATAGGAAAAGCTTTGTCAACACTCAACAGCCTTCTAGAGTAGACAAAAAAGGCAACAAAAAACCAACTCGTGTTCTGGAGAGGCGGACGTTTAGCGCGCGCACACACACACACACACACACACACACACACACACACACACACACACACACACACACACACACACACACACACACACACACACACACACACACACACACACACACACACACACACACACACACACACACACACACACACACACACACACAACACACACACACACACACACACACACACACACCTCCGTTTACTTTACTCTGTGTGCGCCGCGCGCAGAGAAAGAAAGAGACGCATGTATCCATCTCCGTTTACTCTGTGTGCGCCGCGCGCAGAGAAAGAAAGACGCATACGCATGCATCCATCTCTGTGATCCATCTCCGTTTACTCTGTGTGTGCGCCGCACGCAGAGAGAAAGAGACACGGAGAGGGAGGGAGAGAGAAAGAGAGACACGACAAGCTAGCGTGGCTAAAGCAAGTCTACATAATGTCGTTACCTGTGTCTCTCCTGTAACGTGTGGATTTTAGTTTGCATTCTCTGCTAGAGAGGGAGAATAGAGCAGCGGTGTGCTCCGCACCCCTCCCCCACCACCCCTCCTCTCTCTCCCTCTCTCTCTGTCTCTCACTCTCACGCAGAGACAGCTTGGCTACTGTGTACTGTTCCACACTTTTTCAATGAGGGTGATTTGCGCATATATCGAGTGTTTCCACCAGACTCACCTACACCTTAAGGGTCCTCTCTGTTTAGTGTTCATGCTGCAGCCTGTAAATGAATGCTGCCGCTGTCGCACGTGTTCATTGTTTTTGTACCCTCACAGTGAGTGTGCATTGACTGTTGAGCGCATTCAGCAATAACGGTAGTATAAGGCGAGTGCGCCCTCTACTGTTAGGATCGCGATACGGCTTTTCACAACATCGATTCGTATTGGCCCCATTTCACATCGATATAAATCGATATACGATATATCGTTACATGCCTACTCTTTTCCATTTGCAGCCTTCTGAGGTAAATAATTACAGGGCAGGCAGCAAAACAACAGCAGAGCATTATGGGATTTGTAGTATTAGCGGCGAACGCTGTTAAAGCGGCGCAACGGCTGTATAGTACCAGCTCTAATGTTAATTTGATATTGCCTCAAGGGCCAAATGAAATTACCCAGCGGGAAAAATTTGGCCTGCAGGCAAGTTTGACACCTATGAATTGGTGCCCGATGATCCGCCCTTCCCAACTTGTTTTGTGCATTAATCTTCATGCTGTACTGGTGGCGCCTATACATAGACACTATATATATATATGTATACACACATACTCTGTTTTCGTCACCGCTAAACCCCTTAATCCTAAATCCTTTTTTTTTTACTATTTTGCAAAACAATTTTGAATGGTTCAACTGGCCAGTATACATTGACACATTGTGAGCTTGTGTACGTATTTTTTTTCCCAATTTTGTACATGTTTAAAAGGTGACAGTATGTATGTACACCGCGTTCCAAATTATTATGCAAATCATGTTTTTGTTTGATTTTCCAACATATTTGATGCAAATGATGATCAGCATAATTTTCAAGTCATTAGCTGTCAATTTTTATTTCAAATGTTATTGAACAAACCTACTAATGAAAACAGAATTTAGATAATAAATTAAAAACTTGGAACAGTGTGTTTCGCACTGTTCCAGATTATTATGCACATCATAGTTTTAAGACATTTTCTAGTTTGTAAAGAACTGAAAATAGTAATTTATTGAATTCATAGCAATAATGAGGTCATATGTACTGGAAAAAAAAGTTATTTCAATCCATAACATCTTAACAGGTCCAGTTACATGTTAACATGGGCCCCTTTGTTTGATAGCAGCTTGCGTCCATCAAACTTGTGAGTTTATGGAGAGTTTCTGCTTGAATGTCTTTGCAGGATGTCAGAACAGCCTCCCAGAGTTGCTAATTGGATGTGAACTGCCTCCCACCCTCATACTGTACATGAAGACCATTTTTCAAAACAGTCTTGTTCACTGATGAGTGCCGTGCAACCTGGATGGTCCAGATGGATGGAGTAGTGGATGGTTGGTGCATGGCCACCATGTCCCAACAAGGCTGTGACGTCAGCAAGGAGGTGGCGGAGTCATGTTTTGGGCCGGAGTCCTAGGGAGAGACCTGGTCGGCCCCTTTAGATCTTTCGCTCGAGGACTCGAGGATGCTCCAGACATTCTCAATAGGATTGAGGTCGGGGGGGGGGGGGGGATGGGGGCCACACCATGATTTTTTTTCCCTTTTATGCCCATAGCAGCCAATGAAGCTGAGGTATTCCTTGCAGCATGAGATGGTGCATTGTCGTGCTTGAAGATGATTTTGTTTCAGAAAGCATGATTCTTCGCTTTTGTACAGTGGAAGAAAGTGGTCAGTCAGAAACTCAACATACTCTGCAGAAGTCATTTTCACACCTTCAGGGACCCTAAAGGGGCCGACCAGATCTTCCCCTAGGATTCCGGCCCAAAACATGACTCCGCCACCTACTTGCTGACGTCGCAGCCTTATTGGACGGCACTCATCAGTGAACACAACTGTTTGAAAATTGGTCTTCATGTACAGTATGAGGGTGGAAGGCAGTTCACATCCAAGCAGCAACTCTGGGAGGCTGTTCTGACATCCTGCAAAGACATTCAAGCAGAAACTCTCCATAAACTCACAAGTTTGATGGACGCAAGCTGCTATCAAACAAGGGGTCCCATGTTAACATGTAACTGGACCTGTTAACATGTTTTGGATTGAAATAGCTTTTTTTTCCAGTACATATGACCTCATTATTGCTATGAATTCAACAAATTACTATTTTCAGTTCTTTACAAACTAGAAAATGTCTTGAAACTATGATGTGCATAATAATTTGGAACAGAGCTTTTTAAGTTTTTAATTTATTTTCTAAATTCTGTTTTCATTAGGAGGTTTGTTCAATAACATTTGGAATAAGAATTGACAGCTAATGACTTGAAAATTATGCTGATCATCATTTGCATCAAATATGTTGGAAAATCAAACAAAAACATGATTTGCATAATAATTTGGAACGCGGTGTATACAGTATAGACCCCTTGGTGTGTTTTTTTATGCGCAATGATGTCTTCCCTTTGTATTTAGGGTTTCTTACTGGGGGCTGAACCTTTCCAGTTAAACATACCAATGAAAAAAAGTTCAATATAGTGAGATCATGTGCTCAGCCCCTCCCCTAACTCCTCCCCCTTTATCATGCAACTGAAGCTGTGGGTGTGGCTTCAGTTCAGGTATATCTCCACCCATCACCACCCACCAGGCAAACCAGGCATACTTAATGAACTGGCTGGGTGGAATTACCAAAATGACAGTTTAACAAACACAGTACACTTTTTGAAAAAAAAAAAATCATATAATGTTAATTTCATATAACATTAATACCTGATGATCATGTTTTAGGGTAAAAAAAAATCATGCCACTCCAACTTTAACTATTAAAAATGATATTCAAAATAGTAAAAAAAAAAAAAAAAAAAAAAAAAAGGCAAAGAAGTTATAGGCATAAGGGGTTTAGCGTGTGACGAAAATGGCCGAACGATTGTACATCTGGGCCCTGTAGTTGTGGGCGTTATAACTGATTTAGATTTAGTCGGGGCCGTATTTGGGTGGAGCTCACCCAAACGTGCATCCTGCCCACCCAATGAAAGGTAATATCAGTGGTTTTCAACCAGTGGACTGGGGACCACCAGTGGTCTTTGAGAGAGTTCCAGGTGGTCCCCAGCTAAATGGTGGAAAGTTGGTTAACCAGATGTAACTCTTTGAGAGCGTAAAAATGAAACCAAATGGACCCTTGCAGGTTTGGACTTTAGTTTACAGTATATGTGTTTATGTGTGTTTTAAATGTTCAGTTATAGACGACAAGTATAATGTATTTATCCATATGAGGAGAGTACTGCCACACTTTGATCTCGCGTCTCGTGCTGGCTGGAGCTCTGATAGTTCCAAACATAGGCCTAGTTAACCACTACCATCACAGCATAGTCTATTTTCTTACAATTATACTGTACATTAACTAAAGTGACTTATATAACGAATAATTATTCATTTGAGTGATGAGGTCTGTTAATACATTAAAATGTCCTAAAATGCTGTAATTTCGCCTATTTGACTGTGCATGTGCTGTCAATGGAGGTGGATGGCCAGAGTGGTTTGTTTGGAACCCGAATCCCTCATCACTAGACGGTCACGTGTGCTTTTCAGCCGCAATGGGCTCCATTTTCGTTACATACTAAACCCCTTATGCCATATCCCTTATTTCATTTTCACTATTTTGAAAAACTTTTTTGGACTATTTCAACATGTCAATCTATTAACACGTTGTGAGCTAGTAGACTGGCCATTTGAACTACTGAGAAATGTTTTTTTTTAATAGTTTAAAAAGGCAAAGAAGTTAAGGGATAAGGGGTATAGCGGTAACGAAAATTTCACCCAATAGGTGTGTCTGTTCAGCCGCATTGGGAGTCAACAGGAGTGTCAGTACTATCCCTTATAGTGCTCTCAGGGATTAAAGTAAAAAAAAAATATTGAGACTGAAAATGATCTTTTGCAAATAAGCACTGATCTAATTAAATGACCCCTGTGAAATCCTCGGGACTGAAATCAGTACCCAGTACTGAGAACTTTAATCCCTGTGCTCTAGTTTGTAGCTAGCCCGCCGCTTCAGCCAATCACAAGCCCTGTGTCATACAGTCATGGCGTCCCGTACCTGCAGAGAAGGGCATGAAGGCCGGGTTCTTCTTAAAGTTTTGGTCCTGGTCCAGGAAGTGCTGTGGGTTGAAGGACCAGGGCGTGGTCCAGTGGCCGCTGTCTCTCAGGATGGAGTGCAGCATGGGGAAGATCAGCGTCTCCTGCAGCCAGGTGGGGCGGAATTAGCTCTGGTCCACTGCTTCTGAGTCTGACTTGCATTGGAGCTCTGTTCGTCTCCGTGCAATCGGCCATTACTGCACCCGACCAGCCTCTCTTCTCTAGTGGATATATAAATGGGTCATTCCACGGAAACGGTATCTTTTGCAGTCCCTCTGACCGTTTTAGCTGTATTTTATTGATGGAGTCACTGAAAAATATTTTTAAAAGATTTTTTTAATCAATTGAAATGTTCCCTTTAATATTGTGTAAACATTACATGGATTTTAGCTTCATATCAGAAATTATCTTGCTTTCTTTCAGTAGACACCCCCTATTTTGTCCATTTTTCCATGTCCCCAGTGGCCATCGATGAAAGTGGACTTGACATATGACTATTAAACATCAACAAAAATCCAAAAATTATGACATGAGCATATCTATCTATCTGTACTTTATTGCTGGACATGTTTAGTTTTTGAATAAATAGATGATTAATCATTTAAATGACTTTATATAGCACTCAACTCCATTACACAAGTCATTCTTCCCTCTATAACAACAATTAACTGGCCCTTTAGTGACATCAACAATAGGAAGTAGTATTCTACAACTCTTCTGACCATCATGCTACAGAAAGTGGCAATTTAAAACCTCATTTTACACCGTTTTAGAGGCATTTTGTACTCTCACATGTGGTCGTAAATCAGCTCAACTCCGTTACATGAAATAATGATATAAAACAATTCGTTATAAAGATTCTGTTTTTTATTCCAACAATATATCTGATTCTGTAACCTCAGGCATGCCAAGTCTTCTCTTCTTACTCAACTCAGTTAGAGTAGTGACTATCTTTAGTACAGAAATCACAACTCCGTTATCAATTAACATGTTAAAAGATATATAAAAAAAATAAATTGAATGCCTGAGATGGGAAATTATGTTTTTCTTACAGCTGAAGATGTCCTTAATATTGTGGGCTATTCAGAAAAGTGAAACCTTTCGGTCAAAATTTCGGGGAAAAAAAAAAAAAAAAAGGGCCAAATGATACCGTTTCCGTGGAATGACTCAAATAAAGTTTTACCTACTCACCAAAATAAACACGTCTTATGTCATTAGAAAGCCTACTTACCTTAGTGGAAACACTCTGAGCCCCCCACCACACGGATAAAATGGACTTTTTGGCCAGAACGCGACCGTTTTTCACCGGAAAAACAACCAGGATTTGCGCCCTCTACCGATATTGCCAATAGAAAAGTTCCATAGGAAATATTTTTCCTTCAGTGAAAAACGATCGCGTCACCATAAGTATAACACGGGGTCCTCTGTGTCCTCCATCCTACCAAAACAAGGGAACTGGAGCTTTATAGGGGTCTTTACTCCATATCGGCCCCGTAATTCTGTCTGGAAAGGAGAGGTCGCTGTACCGAAATCCATCGTGGACTGCAAGTCGTGCCGTGGAGCCTTGCTAAGTGCTGGCTCATGCATGGTGTTCGTATTGGCCACAGACGCGGAATGGTGGGAGGCAGTGGCCAGGGAGGTCATCCTCAGTGTTTGAGCCCTCAAAGTTTCTAGGTCACTGGCCTTCTGCTGCACCTCACTCTGAAGGTGTTTCACAGTTGTTGTCATAGGGCCTAGTCCGTCCATCATAGACTTTAGCATCTCGGTGTGCAGCGCCTTTAGGCGCCAGTTAAGTGAACTGTCCAGTTGTGTTCTTAAAAAATCCATCTGCCGGGTTATTGAACGGTGAAATGCGTTAAACTGACTGTCACAATGACTGGTTATGGACTTTGAAAAGTGTGTCAACATTCCCTCCATTTCCTGACGACCAAATGGTGCAGTAGGGTCGTTTTGCACATTTGGACTAGGCGGTGCAGTAGTGCTGCTCTGCACAGTGTGCACATTTCGGGACACCGCACCTTGTTTTTCAGAAGGTGGACAATGCGGAACCTCCGAAAGCCCTGGCGCAAACGGATTCCCCGGGGAGAGAGAGACCAATGGCTGAACAGCGATTGGTGGACGTTGCTGCCGTGGAGGCGAATGGGTAATACCCGCATGTCCCACCACCCTAGTGGCAGCAGCCCGGGCGGGGGAAAAACTGAACGGAGCTTTGTCCGTCGCAGACACAGTAGCTCCCCCCGATGGGTCATGTGAAAGAGACCCCAGATCCAATAATGAATAGTGGGCGATCGGCTTATGCATTGCTTGGTTGAGCACAGAACCATTCTGCTGATCACCGACTGAGTCTATCAGTGATTCCACCAACTCATTAAATTCCAATAGTGATTGCGAACACGCCATAATGACACTTGTATCGGTTTCAACAGGAAAAACAGTTCGACGTGTAGCAATTGTCAGTTTAAGACAGCACAAAAAGCGTCAAAATGCAACTTTCAGAATGAAATAAACCTTGCCCCAGTACCTCCAAGACGTATACAAGGGAGGAAAAAAACAAAGAAAACAACAAACAACAAAAAAGCAACCCCTTTAACTTGACCGTCAGGCCCCTTTAACTTGACCGTCAGGCCCCTTTAAGTTTGACTTCAAAGTTTTTTTTTTTTGTTTTTTTTTCTCTTTTTTTTTTAGTTTTGAGTTTTGACGTACATCACCACCATGTCATGAAAGAAGAAGAAGAAAAAAAAAACAATAATAATTTTAATCGGGCGCCATTAATTTATGTAGCGGTTTTCTCCAATGACTAAGGGAAACCCTACAAAGGTCCCTGTGCGAGTCACAGCAACCTACCCAGAGAGCTCAGTCTGTTTGAAAATAAACTTGGCTGTTTCAAAACATATCATCAGCACAACTCAAAACATTAATAAGGACCCACGGATGAAGACGCAGCACACCAGTCAGTTCAATGCAGAATAGAAGTGTATTAAATGAAAAAAAGAAATGTTTCAGTTCCTCCAATATTGACAATCAGTTCAGTTCTTTTCCGACGTTCAGTCGCGAAATAATAAACCCTTGAAGAACCACAGTCAGCCCAAAAGAAATAATAAATCCGCACAGAACATTCAACTCCACAGAATAATGGAACGTAAAGCGTCCGGGCGCGTGTATGTATGCGTGCGTGTGTGGGAGGGCGAGTCCCTCTGAGTGTGTGTGTGTGTGTGAGTGTGTGTGTAGCAGTTAGCCCCGCTGCTCGTGTTTAGCTCACCGCAGCTGACAGTAGGCTCCGGCTCCGCTGTTTAATTTCTTCGAAAGACACCGAAGACGTGCTGTCATTAAGACAGGCTCCTCTTCTAATGACCCGGAGATCCGCGATCTGACAGGCGCCTACGCTCTCCTCCTCTATTGTTCCCGGGGAGACGGCGATCTGTCACCGGTGATCCGTCCTCACATGGGTGAATCCATCGAACACGACACGGAGACCGAAAAACCACGGGACCGCACACGGTTACCGAGAATCCGTCCTCCTCTTCAAAAGTCACGGAAAGACAGGAGACGGCGATAATTCCACGGCTTCTCGCACAGTAAAGGGACACTCCACAACTACTCCACCGCTGTACACGTACACACCACAGACTTCCTTCTACCCGCGCTGCGTTCAGAAAGATAGCTCCATCTCGTTCGGGGCTGGACCTCCTCCAGTCTGGCCAATCCAGCGCTACGCAGTGAACGTAAGCTGCAGCCCGTCAGCCAGTGCAGGGGCTGGCTGCTGTCAGTGACTGTTTAATATTATAATTTCTTTTATGATCTTGGCGGATCGCCACAACACGTTAAATACTGGTTTATTTTTTGGAACCAGACCTTAAAAATCCACATTTACTGGTTAATTTTTGAAACCAGACCTTAAAAATCCACATTTAAAGTATTTTTAGAACAATGTTTTATCATAACGGAAAACTATTGGTGGAGAGGTTTTCCTGTCACGTGTTATGCTTAGCTCTGATTTGACCATAGCAGTTATGGGAGTGGCTTACTGAAAGGTGCATTACTATTCCAGTGGTACTCAAACATTTCCATTTGGTCTCTCTCAGAATTAGTCTTGTTACAGGTCCATTTATAATGGTTGAAATCCTCACAGAATGTTAATAGAATGGTTGAAATCCTCACAGACTCACCTTCACTAGTCTTCTGTTGTCTGCAGGGAGCCTGCAGGACAGAGAACAGACACATGAGGGCAGCACAGAGCAGGGAGCTGTACTTATCTAAATTAGTGGATTTCAACCTTTTTGATACCAGGGCACACTATTTATCCAGCATTTGAGCCACGGACCACCATTTAAGGACATTTTAGCCCCACAGACCCAAAACAGACCCCTAAAGGTATATTTTTATCTATTGTCCACAATAACAGGCTGGATTTTGGAAACAAAACAGGCAAACCTAGATCAAAATAATGACCAATTTTCTACATGCTCTAGTTGTGTAGAGTTGGGCTAATTCACATGATGAATATTTTTAACTCTTGATAGTGTAATAATGAAACCAAATGAACCCGCAAGGGTTACATCTGCTTAACCAGATTTTCATCATTTAGCCTGGGGTCCACCTGGAACCCTCTCAAGGACCACTGGTTGAAAACCACTGATCTAAATGACTGAGAGCTTTAATCCATGCTGTATGAGGTCAGAACTTACTGATCCACACTGGAGTCGTAGATGATCTGGATCCGGAGGTGCAGATCTTCAGGAGAACTTCTCTTGGTCAGACGCTCCGACTTCAAGTTCACCTGATACACAACCTGACACACACACACACACACACACACACACACACACACACACACACACACACACACACACACACACTTTAGTTCTTTTTTTTAATCCACAAATTACATTAATTTACAGGGAAACAAATATAACACACAGACAACCTGCCCAAAACAGCCGATACAGAACAGAATTTAGCAAGTTGTTTAGCTTTACTCTTTGTCATGCCAGCTATTCTGAGGCCACTCACGGTCAGTTTTTGCATACGGTCCAGGCTTCCAAATATCAATATGGCAAGTCTACATCCATACCCTAGACCAGTCATAATTCCAAGTTCCAAGTTCCACACTTTGAGATTTTATCCTGTAATGCATGGTCTACAGGTATGTACGAATCACAGACACAGCCCACCTCCAGAACCAGAACCTCCTGTGACTACATGATTGTGACGACTACGCATTCACAACTAAACCAAAGTGGTAGCACTCTTGTATGTTTATACATTGCTGCACGACACACACACACACACACACACACACACACACACACACACACACACACACACACACACACACACGTTTTTTCCCCCGTGTAATGTCAGTAATATTGGCATTTCACGTGAATTGTCCCTCTGTGACTACCGTAGTGTTATGAGATCCAAGCATAGAGCAAATATTCACTTCTGTAAAGCCAGAAGCAGCAGATCATAGTGGAGGTAAAAGGGAAAAGAGAAATATACAGGGAGGGGAAAAGTGGGATGGAGGGGGAAGCATATTTTTACGGAGGCCGGTTTTGAATCGCAGACGTCCGTACGTGTCGTTTGAGAGTGGTCTTGAAGGAGTCAAGGAGGGATTCACATGTCCTAATGACTGTTGGTAGGGCGTTCCACATTTTGGACGCATAGGAGCGAAAAGAATTAAAGGTAGGGGAAGTGATTTCACTTTTGTCAGATATCACCCAAAAAACATTTTTTCTGTTAAAATGCTCTATTATAAGGTGTGGAAACCATATATGGAGTTTCCCCGTCCCCCACGTTAGCAGAGGAGCCCCTAAAAGTTCCCCAGGCGGTGGGTGAATTCTCCTCCAATCAGGATGGAGCAGCAGGTTCACATAGTGTAGCTACTCTTGGGCGCCCCTAGTGCACCAGGCTGGTACTACACCATGAATTTCAAATCACTTATCCTACCTTTAAGTAGGATAAGTGATTAGGTCCCTCGTTGTGCCGAATCTGGGTGCACATAGTTTGATCAACTCCCTCTGGTGTTGTGAGAATTGACATTAAGGCAGTACCATGGGTATGATTTAGTCACAATGAAACTCTAGATTATTTTATAGTTGGACTGAATCTAGAGTTGCAATCCGGTCCATCAACACTTCCATAGCAAGGATTTTCATCTATGATTTGCTTGTATTAAACAACGTTAAACTCACCAACATTACAGCTGTATGGAGAGGTTGAATTATCCTCTATCTGCAAAGCATTTGTTTGATAAAAATCCACCATAGATGAGCTACTTCTTTTAGTAATCAACTGCATGTGATTCTTACTGGAGTTTGGAAGCGCTCATCATTAGTCACTGAACGTCCCTGTGTACCACCTGTTTAGAATGTGCACATAATGCAGGTGGCAGCAGGCTGACCTGTTAATACAAACTAGTGTCTCCCAGGTCCAGCACTTTTATTTACTGACAGAAAGTAGCTCAACATGTCTACTGTGGATTTTTATCAAACAAATGCTTTGCAGATATAAAGAGGATAATTCAACCTTTCCATACAACTGCTACAAGCAGATCAATGTTAGAGAGTTTAATGTTGTTTAATACAAGCAGATCAATGTTAGAGAGTTTAATGTTGTTTAATACAAGCAGATCAATGTTGGTGTAGTTTAATGTTGTTTAATACAAGCAGATCAATGTTAGAGAGTTTAATGTTGTTTAATACAAGCAGATCAATGTTAGAGAGTTTAATGTTGTTTAATACAAGCAGTTCAATGTTAGAGAGTTTAATGTTGTTTAATACAAGCAGTTCAATGTTAGAGAGTTTAATGTTGTTTAATACAAGCAGTTCAATGTTAGAGAGTTTAATGTTGTTTAATACAAGCAGATCAATGTTAGAGAGTTTAATGTTGTTTAATACAAGCAGTTCAATGTTAGAGAGTTTAATGTTGTTTAATACAAGCAGTTCAATGTTAGAGAGTTTAATGTTGTTTAATACAAGCAGTTCAATGTTAGAGAGTTTAATGTTGTTTAATACAAGCAGTTCAATGTTAGAGAGTTTAATGTTGTTTAATACAAGCAGTTCAATGTTAGAGAGTTTAATGTTGTTTAATACAAGCAGATCAATGTTAGAGAGTTTAATGTTGTTTAATACAAGCAGATCAATGTTGGTGTAGTTTAATGTTGTTTAATACAAGCAGATCAATGTTGGTGAGTTTAATGTTGTTTAATACAAGCAGATCAATGTTGGTGTAGTTTAATGTTGTTTAATACAAGCAGATCAATGTTAGAGAGTTTAATGTTGTTTAATACAAGCAGATCAATGTTAGAGAGTTTAATGTTGTTTAATACAAGCAGATCAATGTTGGTGTAGTTTAATGTTGTTTAATACAAGCAGATCAATGTTGGTGAGTTTAATGTTGTTTAATACAAGCAGATCAATGTTAGAGAGTTTAATGTTGTTTAATACAAGCAGATCAATGTTAGAGAGTTTAATGTTGTTTAATACAAGCAGATCAATGTTGGTGTAGTTTAATGTTGTTTAATACAAGCAGATCAATGTTGGTGTAGTTTAATGTTGTTTAATACAAGCAGATCAATGTTGGTGTAGTTTAATGTTGTTTAATACAAGCAGATCAATGTTGGTGTAGTTTAATGTTGTTTAATACAAGCAGATCAATGTTGGTGAGTTTAATGTCGTTTAATACAAGCAGGTCAATGTTGGTGTAGTTTAATGTCGTTTAATACAAGCAGGTCAATGTTGGTGTAGTTTAATGTCGTTTAATACAAGCAGATCAATGTTGGTGTAGTTTAATGTCGTTTAATACAAGCAGGTCAATGTTGGTGTAGTTTAATGTCGTTTAATACAAGCAGATCAATGTTGGTGTAGTTTAATGTCGTTTAATACAAGCAGGTCAATGTTGGTGTAGTTTAATGTCGTTTAATACAAGCAGGTCAATGTTGGTGTAGTTTAATGTCGTTTAATACAAGCAGGTCAATGTTGGTGTAGTTTAATGTCGTTTAATACAAGCAGGTCAATGTTGGTGTAGTTTAATGTCGTTTAATACAAGCAGATCAATGTTGGTGAGTTTAATGTTGTTTAATACAAGCAGATCAATGTTGGTGTAGTTTAATGTCGTTTAATACAAGCAGATCAATGTTGGTGTAGTTTAATGTCGTTTAATACAAGCAGATCAATGTTGGTGAGTTTAATGTTGTTTAATACAAGCAGATCAATGTTGGTGTAGTTTAATGTCGTTTAATACAAGCAGATCAATGTTGGTGTAGTTTAATGTCGTTTAATACAAGCAGATCAATGTTGGTGTAGTTTAATGTCGTTTAATACAAGCAGATCAATGTTGGTGTAGTTTAATGTTGTTTAATACAAGCAGATCAATGTTGGTGTAGTTTAATGTTGTTTAATACAAGCAGATCAATGTTGGTGTAGTTTAATGTTGTTTAATACAAGCAGATCAATGTTGGTGAGTTTAATGTTGTTTAATACAAGCAGATCAATGTTGGTGTAGTTTAATGTTGTTTAATACAAGCAGATCAATGTTGGTGTAGTTTAATGTTGTTTAATACAAGCAGATCAATGTTGGTGAGTTTAATGTTGTTTAATACAAGCAGATCAATGTTGGTGTAGTTTAATGTTGTTTAATACAAGCAGATCAATGTTGGTGTAGTTTAATGTTGTTTAATACAAGCAGATCAATGTTGGTGAGTTTAATGTTGTTTAATACAAGCAGATCAATGTTGGTGTAGTTTAATGTTGTTTAATACAAGCAGATCAATGTTGGTGTAGTTTAATGTTGTTTAATACAAGCAGATCAATGTTGGTGAGTTTAATGTTGTTTAATACAAGCAGATCAATGTTGGTGTAGTTTAATGTTGTTTAATACAAGCAGATCAATGTTGGTGTAGTTTAATGTTGTTTAATACAAGCAGATCAATGTTGGTGAGTTTAATGTTGTTTAATACAAGCAGATCAATGTTGGTGTAGTTTAATGTTGTTTAATACAAGCAGATCAATGTTGGTGAGTTTAATGTTGTTTAATACAAGCAGATCGCAAATACACTGAACTGCAACTTTAGATTCAGCCCAATTATAAAAGAATCTAGAGTTCCATTGCGGCTAAGCTCCACTATGATACTTCTGACTTCATGGAAGTGAATAATATTTGTATGTCTCTAAATGTGTTGATGAAATCAACATGGTGGCTGACATTGTAAACGAGTGTATTCTTAAAGTGGAATTCCACCCATTTTTGACATTACCATTGTGAAACATCAATGTTGATGTTTTTTTTTCAGACCTCCAATTCTAGTTAACAGAATGGGGGGGGGGGGGGTCATGTTCACACAACATATCTAAGGTATATTAATAGTAGACATAGTAAAATGTTGAAAATGAGCGGAATTCCCCTTTAACTGTCTAGTATTGAGAGATGCTTGAATTGTACTGAAAATATACAATATGTTAAAAACCAATCAATGAGAATAATATGAATGACAACAACAACAATGATACCATGTATCAATAATACTATGAATAATAATAACAACAACAACCACAATAATAATACTATGAATACCAGCAGTGTTCCTGTACCTCGTCCCTCCCCGGGAGGTGGTGGCAGCAGCAGGCCGCCAGCAGCAGCAGCAGGCCCGGGCAGCAGAGCCAGCTCAGCCCGAGGCCTGCCTAGTGTTGCCACAGGTCCCGGATTTTCCTGATTGTCCCGGATTTTCATGGTCTGTCAGGAAAAAATAAAATAAATCCTGGACACTTGAATGTCCGGATTTTTATACATGGTCAAAAGTATTTTTTTTTTCTAGACTAGAGACCGCAACTAACCTGACTTGCGTCACTCACAGTCTCAGATCAGTATGATAGTCCTATTAAATTGTAGCGTGCCTGTACGTACCAGTGTTGCCAACTTGGCACATTTGTCGCTATATTTACCTCTTTTCCAGAAAACTCCTGAATGTAAATCTGTTTATCTAAAGATAACTGAGATGAGAAAAATGAAAACTGGACTGCTCCAGAAAGAGTTGAAAATTAATGGTTACGTAGCCTAATTATTAATCTGATGTAAAAGAGTAATAAATAATGAGAACAGTAACATTTCAGTGTAAAAGTGTGATATATTTCTGGGTTAGATGTTTAAAGAGGTGCGTTGCTTCCGACAAAAGGCCGATAATCGCCGCCGATACTAGGCCGCCGATTGGATGGTCAAAATGTCCAGGATTTTTGTCAGACACATGTGGCAACCCTAGGCCTGCCGTGAGGCCCTGCATGCTAATGGCACCGCCGCACACACAGACAGGCGGCCGGGCGCGTGCATGCTGCAGTGCTGCACTGTCACTGAGGCTAACTGTACAGCATGATGGAGACAGAGAGAGGAGACTGAGGAGAGAATGACAGAATGACAGAATGACTGAATGACTGAATGACTGAATGACTGGATAAAAGGAGTTAAGGATCAGTGTGGAGGATTCAGCTCAAGTCCAAATGTGACCAATGAGCGAGGATTGTACTTCCTGTTTACTTCCTGGTTGGGATAAGGACTTCAGAATAAGAGCAAACCATCCCTCCTCCAAATTTAAATATTCGTCCCAATTTCAACTGTTTTTTATTGTACTGTTTTTTTGTGACACTACGTGCGTGCGTGGGTGCGTGCACTTTCTCAAAATTATGGTTTTAAACGGTTTTTTTTTTTAAGCAAGCATGTGCTGGATCTATAAATAGTAATAAAATGCAATAGGCCTACTAGTACACATAACCATATTTTCGTTTACATTTTTAATGTACAAATTAATGTTTTTAGCGTATTCTTTTATTCTGAAGGGCAAGGCCACCGGGAGTCTTGTACACACACACGCACACGCACGCACGCACACACGCACACACACGCACACGCGCACACACACACACACGCGCGCGCACACACACACACACACACACACACACACACACACACACACACACACACACACACACACACACACACACACACACTTACACCTTGTAGCAGAAAGGTTGCGACATTGAGGGGTCAGAAAACAGCCTGGGTCACGTTGGTTCATTCATGTACTCCCCATAGACTCCAAAGCATTATTTAGTAACTTCAGGGTTGTCCCTATTCATAGAAGTCTACATAGTTAGAGCCGGCATTAGGCTGTCTGGCCGGTTGACCCCATGAAGTGAACGGAGTTGTCGTAACTCTGTCTATTTCTAACGCTCTGAGCACAGCTGACTGAGCTGAGCCGCTCTGTTGCCACGTCTGGAGAGACGGAGAGAAGCAAGCACAATTCGATTCAATTCATTCAATTCACTTCAACGGATCTTTATTGGCATGAGAAAAGAAACGTTTTAACAAAGAAATTAAAGGCTGATTCCACCCATTTTCAACATTTTACTATGTCATTAATATACCTTAGAACGAGAGAAGTTTTTTTTATCATGTCCACACAACATCTCTGTTTCCTAGAAATAGAGGTCTGAAAAAAAAATCATTAACATGGTGAAACACAACTTGATTGATGGCATCATGAAGTTGTGTTTCACCATGTTAATTTTTTTTTTTTTTTCTGAGAGTGTGCACAAATGGAACCAAATGGACCCGGTAGGGTTCATATGTATGCACGTGCATACAGTACACGCCCAAGGTAGGCCTACATAGGTTCGACTGGATCTTCTGAGTAAAGTCCCGCCTTGCTGCCATTTCAGCCATAAGCAGTCATTTTCTGTTCCATTTCAGCCAATAAGCAGTCATTTCCGGTTTGATTTCAGCCAGGCGACATTACAATTTTCCAGAAAAGAGTCACTTGCAGATCGAGGACCAGATGGATTATATCTCCACTGGGGGGAGACCCCGGGGCGGACCGAGGACCAGATGGATTATATCTCCACTGGGGGGAGACCCCGGGGCGGACCGAGGACCAGATGGATTATATCTCCACTGGGGGGAGACCCCGGGGCGGACCGAGGACCAGATGGATTATATCTCCACTGGGAGGAGACCCGGGGCAGATCAAGGACCAGATGGATTATATCTCCACTGGGAGGAGACCCGGGGCAGACCCAGGACAGATGGATTATATCTCCACTGGGGGGAGACCCCGGGGCAGACCAAGGACCAGATGGATTATATCTCCACTGGGAGGAGACCCCGGGGCAGACCAAGGACCAGATGGATTATATCTCCACTGGGAGGAGACCCCGGGGCAGACCAAGGACCAGATGGATTATATCTCCACTGGGAGGAGACCCCGGGGCAGATCAAGGACCAGATGGATTATATCTCCACTGGGAGGAGACCCCGGGGCAGACCGAGGACCAGATGGATTATATCTCCACTGGGAGGAGACCCCGGGGCGGACCGAGGACCAGATGGATTATATCTCCACTGGGAGGAGACCCCGGGGCAGACCGAGGACCAGATGGATTATATCTCCACTGGGAGGAGACCCCGGGGCGGACCGAGGGACCAGATGGATTATATCTCCACTGGGAGAGAACCGGGCAGACCGGAGGACCAGATGGATTATATCTCCACTGGGAGGAGACCCCGGGCAGACCGAGGACCAGATGGATTATATCTCCACTGGGAGAAGACCCCGGGCAGACCGAGGACCAGATGGATTATATCTCCACTGGGAGGAGACCCCGGGGCAGATCAAGGACCAGATGGAGGGGAATTACATCTCCACACTGGCCTGAAAATGCCTTGCGATCGTCCCCCTAGAAGGAAGCGGCTATCGTGTTGCTCCGGATGGAGGGAATTCTCTGCTGCAACTGTCGCCCCGACCACCCGACTCTGGATAAGCGGTCGAAGACAGACGCACAGCTGGGCAGATGGAGGGAGGGTAGTCCTGAGGTCAGACGTCGACGTGCTGCAGCGCCTCGAGGCCGCAGCACACCAGGCAGCCCACTGCAGTGGTCAGAGCTTCATTCACACGTCGACGTGCTGCAGCGCCTCCAGGCCGCAGCACACCAGGCAGCCCACTGCAGTGGTCAGAGCTTCATTCACACGTCGACGTGCTGCAGCGCCTCCAGGCCGCAGCACACCAGGCAGCCCACTGCAGTGGTCAGAGCTTCATTCACACGTCGACGTGCTGCAGCGCTTCGAGGCCGCAGCACACCAGGCAGCCCACTGCAGTGGTCAGAGCTTCATTCACAGGAGCCAGGCAGCGCAGACACGGCTCACAGCAGGCGTCAGCATCCTCTTCTGGAGAATATGAGGAAAAAATAACCATCAGGTCAAAGAGGGAGAATGTCTTGATTTGGGGCTTTTGAGGAAAATACCCATGGAAGACATCATTAAATATAACCAGAGTTTCAAGGGCAGGTGCTCAAATGTAACCAGGAGGGCACTCTAGCCACCGGCGGCGGAAAATTGAGTTTTGGGGGGTTAAAAACGCATAGAAAAAAGCATTTCAGCATCTTTTTGCTCTTTTAAAAAAGGGCATGTTGGTCCAGAGAGGGCCACTAGGGGGTGCTCAAACCCCCCTTAACGTCTATGTATGTACGCCTATGACCAGACCAGGGCCTATTGGAGTAAAGTTAAAGGAGAATGAGCTCCCTTTGGGGTGGGGTTTGCTCACTGTCCAATGGCAATCCAAATACTTTAGCAACTGTTACTATCCAGGTCAAGCTTTCCTCTTCCAATGTGCCTATTGGACAAGACCGGATTGGGGAGGGGCTTAGTGAAGAGCTAATTCCACACCAAAACACATTGGCCATCAATCTACCTTGATTCCTGTGACATGATACATAATGTCCTTGATTTTTGTCACGGATGTCTCATTTTCTACATCCTTCACGATGAGGTCCCTGTCCCAACGTTGACATTGTTCCAACAGTTCCGCAGTTTGTCTTTATTCTACTGCGGGTATTTCTGTAACTCCAAACTTTTTTTTCCACACATCACATTTTAATAGTATACTGATGAACACGCTTGAATTTTGTGTCACTCTGGGGCAGACTTTACTACCAGAGGTAATCTATTCCTCCTCCTCTCCTCCC
>CM076978.1:1625625-1650625 GCA_039105355.1 Benthosema pterotum
GAAGTAAAACAGTTGTATTAATTTCTTATCATGGTGTGTGCAACATACGAGAGCAGTGGCGTGCACAAAGAGTTTCAAGGGCAGGTGCTCAAATGTAACCAGGAGGGCAAAGTCACAGAAAATTGAGTTTTGGGGGGTTAAAAACGCATAGAAAACATCATTTCAGCATCTTTTTGCTCTTTTAAAAAGGGCATGTTGGTCCAGAGAGGGCCACTAGGGGGTGCTCAAACCCCCCTTGACGTCTATGTATGCACGCCTATGTACCAGAGGGCCAGTTCCAACACTAATTCAATATCATCCCACGGGCCTGATTTGGCCCCCGGGCCTTGAGTTTGACATATGTGTTGTAGAAGTTCTTGGACAGAGTGCTAGAGGGCAGAATGGTGACGACAGCAGAAACACCATGATGTCATCATAAATCCGGTTTTGAAGATCTGGCGCCTCCAAATACAGTATAAGGGTTTCGACTGTGAGAGTCGTGGGCGTGGTACTCACAGAATACGTTGCTTCGTTCTTGTTCACGTTGATTGGCCAAACGATTCTCCCGGCGCTGGTGCTAAGATGAGAGTGTTTCGGATAGTCTTCGCAATGAACATGTTTCTCATGTGTCTCTGGGCTTGGATCGACAGCGGATCACCCAGGAGGAGGTCGCCAATGTTGCGCGGGACAAGGAGGTCTAGAGCTCTCTGGCGGGGCTGTTGCCCCCGCGACCCCACCTCGGATAAGCGGATGAGGATGGATAGACGTCCTTCCAGTCCGCCCAGAGCCCCCATCGTCTTAACCCTGGAGGCGGACGCTGTGGATGACATGTACGACGGCTGTGACCAAACCGTCAACGAGACCGTCAACGAGAAATACAGGGACAAGGAGAAGGAAGAGTTCAGATTTGCGTGGGATAATTACCATGTAAAGGACTGTGTACAGAGAGGCCAGGGAATGCAGCCAGGCATTGACCACAGCTATGTTGAAGCAATCTGTGTCTATACAGCAAATACTTACTTCCCGATTTCTGGCATCAGGTTTTATTCCTGGTTCAACAACGTCGTCCGGAACAGAAAGAGCGATTATACGACCGACTCTTTCAAGTTCCACTACTTGCATTTCAAGTTGACCAGAGCGATACAGATCCTTAACAGTCAACACCACTGTCGCACCACCTACAGAGGAACCAAAGCCGAGTTTAACGTCAACCAAGACGAAATGAGGTTTGCTACCTTTACTTCCAGCTCTAAAAGCACCGCAATAGCGCAGGGTTTTGGGACAGACACCTGCTTTATCATTACAACCTGCCACGGCGCTGATGTGCAGGAATATTCTGCTAATCCCACAGAGCAAGAGGTGCTCATTCCTCCCTATGAGAAGTTCAGGATAGTCTCAGAGACAGACAGAGGTAACATGACAGCCTGTGAGAAGGTAATCACCTTGGAAAGTGTTGGACCTTTAAGCAATCTGAACTGCAAATCTCCTGCACCATGTTGACGCGTGGGAGCTTGGCTTCACCTCACTGTCACGTTGATTGTTGTGACCTAAATGGTCACAGATTACTATGAAAGCCTGCAAAACAACCTGTCAATCAGTCCGTCCGTCGATCCACCCGCTCTAGCTGTTTACTTACGTGAGTGGAGCGGACGCCAGTTAAGCGGTCGTTGCACAGTGATGGGCGGATCATGGTCGTCGTTCCTCGGGGCACTCCGATTGGTTAATGACGTAATGGCCATGACATCATCATATCAGCTATGCCTACTTGTGCTCACGCACAAGTAGGCATAGTAAGTATCGATGCTTAAAAAAACCAAACACAAAAAACAGTTTCCTATACAGAATAAGTTAAAACATTTCATTATGCTTTCAGTAGCATGTGACGTGTCAAACTACAGGGTTTTGCTCATGATTCTGAATCCATTCCAAAAACATTCCTATATAAGTGATTATGGCGAATAGCTCAAGGAGAGTTTTCTTATGCAAATCTAATGCTTGGAATGGATTCAGAATCATAAAAAAATATCTAGTTTGACATTCCACACATGCTACTTCAAGTCCCAGTGAGTTGAACATGTTGAACATGTTTTTCACACTTTTAGACCAAATCAATGGTCATTATTATGGCCATACTAGGGTGACCAGATCCCAGAGTGTGGGACATTTTGGGACACATGCAGGGTCATGTCGGACCGAAATTGGCCGTTTTTCATCGTTTTGACGATTTTTGAAGATTTTCGAAAAATGACGAAATCTGGCAAAAACGCAAGGCTATAGCCTTACGATCTTGCAGATCATGCCCTTTTTCATCGTTAAGAGGATTTTGGAGGATTTTCGAAATTTCGAAAAAAGCGCAAGGCTATAGCCTTACCGTTTTTCATCGTTTTGACGATTTTTGGAAAATGACGAAACCTGGCAAAAACGCAAGGCTATGCCTTAGGCCTACAGTCTTGCACAGTATGCCGTTTTTCACCGTTTTGAGGATCTTCGAAAAATGACGAAATCGAAGAAAAACGACAGGCTATAGTACATGACCTCAGACCACATGCTATAGTATGACGTTTTTATCGTGTTTGAGACTTTGGAAAAATGTCGAAATCTAGGAAAAACAACATCTGAATAAATAAAAAACACTAGAGATCAATGTCATTTTTATGTATAAATGGTGCTACTCAAATACAAATAAAGACTGACCCACAACATCCACCTGTCCCAGCTGGCTCCGTGGGTTTGGCTCCAGACAACAGGCCTTTATCTGGAGGTTGGGAGTTCAAACCCCACTCAAGCGCTTTCTTCCAGAAACGACATTGAATTCACCCCATTATGAAGTTTTATATTTCTACAACGATGAAACTTTTCAAAGATTCCTTTCCAGGCAAACATACTTTATAGGAATAAATAAAAACATCAGAGATAATGTCATTTTTCTGTATAAATGGTGCTACTCAAAGACAAATAAAGACTTACCCACAACATCCAACTGTTACAGGTGGCCCAGTGGGTTTGCCACTAGACAATAGGCCTTTGTCTGGAGGATGGGAGTTCAAACTCCACTCAAGTACTTACTTTTAGAACAACATTGAATTGACCCCATTATAAATTATAAAGCTTTATATTTCTACAACAATGCAACATCTCAAAGATTCCTTTTCAGGCAACCATGTCCACCGTAAGATGAGCCTAAATAGCTTTAAATGGGGTTTCTACGTGTTAGTATGTAGGACTAATAACATAATAAAGTTTTCCATTGGAATGCATTGGGCGTTTATGTTAAATAACTCAGAAACTACAAAACATTTCAAAGTAAAAAGTTCCAGCATGTATCATCACTGTAAGCTGAATCTAAAAAAGTGTGAATTAAGTTTTTTGGTGAACGTGATTTTTTTTACCGCCCTTGTAGCTCCCAATGACCCCATTATAAAAAGTCTCAAGTTTGGAAGCACTATATTTCTAAAACGATGAAACATTTCAAAGATTCCTTTTCAGGCAAATATGTCCACCGTAAGACGAACGTTAATAGCCATAAATGGCATTTCTAGGTATAAGTATGTAGGAGGAATAGCATAATAAAGTTTGTGCTATTGCCATTGAAAATGCATTGGGCGTTTAAGTAAAAAAAAAAACTCAGAAACTGCAAAACATTTCAAAGTAAAAGGTGAATGAAAGATATAATATAGTTTATGGTTTTGGATGACATAGTACAGTACTATATTAATTCGTTTTGATATATATATATTTTTTTTAAATGCAAGGCTATAGCCTTACGGTCTTGCACAGCATGCCTTTTTTTCACCGTTTTGAGGATTTCTGAGGATTTCCTAAAAAACGTTTTTCATCGTTTGGATGATTTGGAAGATCTTCGTTTGGAAGATTTTCGAAAAATGACGAAATCTGGCAAAAACGCAAGGCTATAGCCTTAGGATCTTGCACAGCATGCCCTTTTTCATCGTATGAGGATTTTGGAGGATTTTTGAAAAATGTCGAAATTTCGAAAAAGCGCAAGGCTATAGCCTTACCGTTTTTCATCGTTTTGACGATTTTTGGAAAATTGGCTAGACTTTTTTTTTTTTTTTTTTTTTAAATATTGTTATTTTTCGAAAATCCTTAAAAATCCTCAAAACGATTAAAAACAGCATGCTGTGCAAGGCCGTGAGGCTATAGCCTTGTGTTTTTTTCAAAATTTTGACATTTTTCAAAAATCCTCAAAAGTCCTCAAAACGATTAAAAACGGCATGCTGTGCAAAACCGTAAGGCTATAGCATTGCTTTTTTGCAAGGTTTCGTCATTTCTCGAAAATCCTCAAAACGATGAAAAACGGTAAGGCTATAGCCTTGCGTTTTTGAAGGTTTTGTCATTTTTCCAAAATCCTCAAAACGATGAAGAACGGTAAGGCTATAGACTTGTGTTTTTTCAAAATGTCGTCATTTTTCGAAAATCCTTAAAAATCCTCAAAATGATGAAAAACTGACTATAGTGACTATAGCCTATATAGGCCGTGTGCTGATTCCAGATTAAGGCTTAGAAAATGAATTCCGTTCCCATGTCAGGGGGACTACAAATGCAATGCATTTTTGCATAGACCATACCCTTCTGAACATTGGGTTAAAAGTTCTACTCATAATATCCTGCAGTATTTTGTCAGGAGCCAGATATGTACAACAAGTCTGTAACTAAAAAACGAAAATCGTATGTTGCTCTTTTTGCTTCAATAAATGTGATCTATTGATTTTGGCAACCCAAAATCTTTCCCAAATGTCATAAATACATATACCTAACATCTAAAACAATTATTGGTGCTATAGTTCACTCATATGTGAATTTAGATCATGAAATATAGCAAATTTGTTAAAAAAACGCTTCACCTTAAGTGATTGTCATCCAGCACAATGTAACATGCACATAGTAAATTTAGCCAAAAACTTATGTTTCATACATAAGAATGTTCTCAACCTACAGTGTAATGAAATGCATTAAAGAACATCAACACATCCTACCCCAAAATGGATGATAATCTATGAAAATGTTACCACGCCCCTAAATTGGAATATGGCAAAAATGCACATGACTACAAATGAATGCACTGAAAGTCAGAATTATTGCAGCAAATGGTATGAAACATTTATTAAAGTGTCACAGCATCTGTCATTTGTGTGTGTGTGTGTGTGTGTGTGTGTGTGTGTGTGTGTGTGTGTGTGTGTGTGTGTGTGTGTGTGTGTGTGTGTGTGTGTGTGTGTGTGTGTGTGTTTGGTGGAGGGCTGTAAATAACAGTGAACAAAAGCGTCTTGATGGCAAGCTGAAAGGTGTGACCTCCCAGCATTCCTACCTAAAACTTATTGTTATTATTTTGTCTCATAATGCGCGTGCGTGTGCGTGTGTGTGCGTGTGTGCGTGTGCGTGTGTGTGTGTGTGTGAGAGAGAGAGAGAGAGGGGGAGGGGGCTTACCTGCAGACAGTGTTTCTGCTCGAGAAAGTTGAAAGTCGTCCGTTTGCCTCCCATAGTAATATATTTGTCCACTTTTTTACAAAGTATGCAGATGGCTGGAAGCACAGGGCCAGCAGAGCAGACGGGAAGACCCGTCCGAGACCGAAGTTTTTTTCGGGGGGTTTCAGAAGTGGTTACGTCGGGGGTGCTGCTCTCGGGCGGACCAGCGACTGCTTCTGGCTCTTCTCTCTCCTCCGTCTGTGCGCAGCGTTTCTCGGCCAAACCCAATCGTCTTTTGCAAATAAAACGACGGTAACACATTGCGTGAAAACCAGCATCCTCGGGAACATTATTAAACTCCACGTCCACGCAGTGTTTAAAAGTTTCGGCGATAGCTTTACTTTCGCCGTCCAGACAAAGCCATTGTTTGACGACGGACCTGTAAGTGTCCCACCTTGTTTTAGTAAAATCCTCAACGTCCTCATTCTGTACGGTCAAAAAGTGCATATAGCATCGTTTTGAGTCGCTTGACTGCTTTTTACATACTTTTCTTCTTTGTTTTGGTTTGTTTTGCTCTGTTTCGCTACTCGAACTGCTCGTCGCCATGTTTCTAAACTTATTATGGCCCAGAGAATAAACCTAGTCCCCTATTGGTCCCTGTGACCAAAACCGCAGCACTCCCCTCGCAGAGATTACTCCGCGCTGAGTGCGCCTTGAAAAAAACAGTGCCGTCTTTGACGACCGATTATAAAAATACTGCAGGATAAAACGAGTAGAACTTTTTTATCTGCACTTTCTACCTATAGATCTATTTTATGAGGTGAAAATTATTTAGTCCGCCTGCTGTGGAAATGGGATTAAACGAAAATCCATATCACAATATGGTCTATCAGTCTCCCAATTTCTTCACCATTACAAGCACCACACCACTCCTCCCCATACCCATGATTCATTAGTAGACCTACAATTCCTAGGACAGAAAATTAAACAAGATACGGAAGGCTATCAAAAGAAAAAGTGTGGATTCATTGTGTAAGGCCCTAATTGAATTTACAATTTACTCTCCGATATTATGCTGCATGAGGAATAGCAATTATGCATGTGTGTATGGCGAGACACAGCCTATCCAATGAATAAAGAATATATATTGTCTATTAAATCAAGGGGAATGTATTCATGCAGCCCATTCATTTGCATCACCCTTTGCCCAATAAGGAAACATTTAATTAATAGAACAGGGGCCATATACTGTAGAAGAGAGTGTCTGAGGAGAGGCATAATGGCTATAAGGTTCTGTTATTTGGCCTATATCCATAGCAGGAAATAATGAACTGTAGTCTCTGACAGCAGCTTTGTCAAACATGAACTAGGCTAGGCCGTATGTAAAAACTAGAAATAGAATTATGCAATTGCAAAGTGGGGTTGCCCCGATGATATTGTAATGGTTACCATTATTTCCTGGATGTAACATCGAAATGATTCGATTGGCTGAGCAAAGAACGTGATGTATGATGTATCTCAACATTACAACATCAGTGATCATAAACTCACCATGTGGGTGACATCCATCATACATGGATTTATATGGTACAGAGAAAACATGGTGACGTAGTAAAATAAAGTTTTACATCATCATACATCACCTTCCTCGCTCAGCCAATCAAATCATTTCGATTATACAACGTATAGGCTATTGTCATCACAAGGTGAAAAAAGAGAAAAAATGTTACAGAAAAAACTCATCACAATAACAATAGTGGGGTTCCCCTTCAAGCAACCCCACTAATAACACTAGATCAGCACTCAGTAGAGTGCAAACTTGAGCGTTGCACACAAGTAGCCGCGATGGCCTACTCGTGTGTAAGCAGAGCGAGCCAATACTCATGACATTAGTTATTAAGGTTTCGTACTTACATCACCATTATGTCACCATCTAAGCCGACCAATCAGAGTACTCCAAGGGACCGCCGAACACACACCAATCGCTTAACTTGCACCCGCTCTGCTCACTGATGCAAGTAATAAAACTTTGATACTGTGTTATAATTATTATGTGTGCCATAATTATCTCAACAGATGTCACTCTTTTGAGAAAAGACAGTTGGTGTAAGGTGGAATACATTACAGTAGAATGTAGACCATATTGTGATATGGATTTTCGTTTAATCCCATTTCCACGGCAGGCGGACTAAATAATTTTCACCTCATAAAATAGATCTATAGGTAGAAAGTGCAGATAAAAAAGTTCTACTCGTTTTATCCTGCAGTATTTTTAAAATCGGTCGTCAAAGACGGCACTGTTTTTTTCAAGGCGCACTCAGCGCGGAGTAATCTCTGCGAGGGGAGTGCTGCGGTTTTGGTCACAGGGACCAATAGGGGACTAGGTTTATTCTCTGGGCCATAACAAGTTTAGAAACATGGCGACGAGCAGTTCGAGTAGCGAAACAGAGCAAAACAAACCAAAACAAAGAAGAAAAGTACGTAAAAAGCAGTCAAGCGACTCAAAACGATGCTAAATCACTTTTTGACCGTACAGAATGAGGACGTTGAGGATTTTACTAAAACAAGGTGGGACACTTACAGGTCCGTCGTCAAACAATGGCTTTGTCTGGACGGCGAAAGTAAAGCTATCGCCGAAACTTTTAAACACTGCGTGGACGTGGAGTTTAATAATGTTCCCGAGGATGCTGGTTTTCACGCAATGTGTTACCGTCGTTTTATTTGCAAAAGACGATTGGGTTTGGCCGAGAAACGCTGCGCACAGACGGAGGAGAGAGAAGAGCCAGAAGCAGTCGCTGGTCCGCCCGAGAGCAGCACCCCCGACGTAACCACTTCTGAAACCCCCCGAAAAAAACTTCGGTCTCGGACGGGTCTTCCCGTCCGCTCTGCTGGCCCTGTGCTTCCAGCCATCTGCATACTTTGTAAAAAAGTGGACAAATATATTACTATGGGAGGCAAACGGACGAAGGATCAACTTTCTCGAGCAGAAACACTGTCTGCAGGTAAGCCCCCTCCCCCTCTCTCTCTCTCTCTCACACACACACACACGCACACGCACACACGCACACACACGCACGCGCATTATGAGACAAAATAATAACAATAAGTTTTAGGTAGGAATGCTGGGAGGTCACACCTTTCAGCTTGCCATCAAGACGCTTTTGTTCACTGTTATTTACAGCCCTCCACCAAACACACACACACACACACACACACACACACACACACACACACACACACACACACACACACACACACACACACACACACACACACACACACACACACACACACACACACACACACACACACACACACACACACACACACACACACACACACACACACAACAGATGCTGTGACACTTTAATAAATGTTTCATACCATTTGCTGCAATAATTCTGACTTTCAGTGCATTCATTTGTAGTCATGTGCATTTTTGCCATATTCCAATTTAGGGGCGTGGTAACTTTTTCATAGATTATCATCCATTTTGGGGTAGGATGTGTTGATGTTCTTTAATGCATTTCATTACACAGTAGGTTGAGAACATTCTTATGTATGAAACATAAGTTTTTGGCTAAATTTACTATGTGCATGTTACATTGTGCTGGATGACAATCACTTAAGGTGAAGCGTTTTTTTTAACAAATTTGCTATATTTCATGATCTAAATTCACATATGAGTAAACTATAGCACCAATAATTGTTTTAGATGTTAGGTATATGTATTTATGACATTTGGGAAAGATTTGGGGTTGCCAAAATCAATAGATCACATTTTACAAGCAAAAAGAGCAACATACGATTTTCGTTTTTTAGTTACAGACTTGTTGTACATATCTGGCTCCTGACAAAATACTGCAGGATATTATGAGTAGAACTTTTAACCCAATGTTCAGAAGGGTATGGTCTATGCAAAAATGCATTGCATTTGTAGTCCCCCTGACATGGGAACGGAATTCATTTTCTAAGCCTTCAGCACATGGCCTAATAGTGGCTATAGCCTTGTTCTTCTTTTTTTTTTCAAAATTTTGACATTTTTCGAAAATCCTCAAAAATCCTCAAAACGATGAAAAACGGCATGCTGTGCAAAATCGTAAGGCTATAGCATTGCGTTTTTGCCAGGTTTCGTCATTTTTCAAAAATCCTCAAAACGATGAAAAACGGCATGCTGTGCAAGGTCGGGAGGCTATAGCCTTGTGTTTTTTTTTGTTTTGTTTTTTTCAAAATTTTGACATTTTTCAAAAATCCTCAAAACGATTAAAGACGGCATGCTGTGCAAAACCGTAAGGCTATAGCATTGCGTTTTTGCCAGGTTACGTCATTTTTCGAAAAATGATGAAATGATGAAAAATGGTTAGGCTATAGCCTTGCATTTTTTTCAAAATTTGGACATTTTTCGAAATTTCTCAAAAATCATCAAAACGATGAAAAACGGTAAGGCTAACGTTACTCCTTATACAGTATGTTCTCCACACTCCACCAACTAGGGCACGCCCTTGATTTTGTTGCTGGATTTTGCTGCTATTAAGTTGGACAAATTTGCAGATGCTACCTGTAGTGCTAATATGGCAATGCAAATGCAAGTAGCAAAGCTATTATAGTAAATACTGTCTAAATGATAGTGAATACAATGGTCTTTGGGTGGAATGGTGGTTTGGCTGATTCTTTGTCCCTAACATTTTAGGAGAAAAGAGGAGGCATATCAACACAGGAACCTGAGATTGTTTTCCTTTTTTTTCTTCCTTTATTTGCGATAAAAAATAGGTACAAGATTTTCCCTTTACAAATATACATGGAAGGAAATGCAGCATGTTGAAACTACGGTGGAGATTCACACATGGACACAGAGGTGGAACTGAACAAAGACGAGAGAGAGAGGTCGTTTGTGTTTGAGAACAATGGAATCAAAGAAAACACTGAAAAGGCCTCCGAGTTACATTGATATACAAATAATCATCCAACATAAGATTTCACTATACAAATAATACACTGCTGGGCATAGCGGAGAGAGGAAAAGAAATATTCATACAAACACGATCACCCCTAAGCCTAAATCCACTGTACATCTCCCCCCAGCGATATCGAGGATAGGATCAAATCAAATTGACCGGCTCCGCAATTTGTCTCATCAGCCAACATTTAAGTGAACAAAACAAAAAGGAAGCAATGACATTTTTAACTTGGAAGTCGCCGAAGTTCACTCATTTGTCCACTTCTAGATCTATTTCTGCTTTATTTAACATTTTTTTGGACCATTTCTTTAAAGGATTTGCCAATGAGGACGTGCCTATTATAGTTAATTAATTAATTATAGTGACACTGACAGAAAATACTTCTCCCCTGCCGCCGGCTTCCCAACCACAAACACAGTCCAGTTGTGTTTGCGTTTGTACTGCCCTTAAAAGGGATAGTTCAGATTTATGTTAATCTGTATGAAATACTCATTAATATAGTGGTGCCGACTGTATGAATTGATGTCCATAGTCCTGTGGTGAGAGTTCTGCTCTGGTTTTGGTGAAATATGAAGTAGTTCCAGTCATTTTGTGGAGGTCACTGGCGCCACACAGTAAATGAATCCAAAAATCTAACGTCATTTGTATTGTTGACCTATACGACTTAAGTTCCAAAGATCTGAACTATCCCTTTAAACCCTTAGTGTCCTGAACGCGTTTTGGTGTTTTATCTGTTGAAAAATAGCAGATCAACAAGCTCATGTCGCGCCACCGAGTGGCGCGACATGAGCTTGTTGTTCTGCTATTTTTGAAAATTGTGAAAATGTGCTGCAAATCTCTGAATGTGTTATTTTGGAAGCAAACATTTTTAACTCAAATTTTTGCATCTGGGGAATCCCTAGAACTACGTGTTTTCAGATGTGGGTCTGCAGCCAAATATGGATAATTCTGGTGGTCCTTGGCTTGGCCTTGGACACAGGAACACAGATTTCTCAGAAAAACTAGAATCTAGTGTCAGAGACTATAGAATCTAGTGTCAAAAACTCGATTCTAGCGTCAGAAACTAAATTCTAGTGTCAAAAGTAGATCTATCATCTAGTGTCCTACTAGAAACTGTTCTAGCAGCTACAATCTTGCTGCTACTATCTGGTGTCAGGAACTACTGTATAATCTGGTGTCAGGAACTACTGTATAATCTGGTGTCAGGAACTACTGTATAATCTGGTGTCACTAGAATCCCCTCAGGAATTTGAGACCCTTAGCATGCGGTACATCTGCCAATGTTTCATTCCTATGGGACTTACTGAGGCACATTATACACCCTGCTGAGTGAGACGCTGAGAGAGAGAGAAAAGCTTGGGGCAGAAGGGCTTGCATTTGCATCTGAACTTTGTCTCTCAGTCCTGTTAAGCTTGTGTAAAGGTGAGTAGCAGCCGTTTTGCTGTGACGCGTACAGGAAACTAACCTTTTTTTTATGTACAATGGAAAATGGGGGTCTACAAGACACTAAAAAAACAAAAACAAAATTACACTCACAAAATACAGCCAAAGCAATACATTCAGTTTTTCACTCACACAAAATGCGTTTTGCGTTGTATTTTGGTAGGCATGTTGTCAGTTGTCTTGATTAACATTGTATAGATGAAAAAAGAGTCCGTGTCGCACTGGCGTGCCACACGGTCCTGCTGCAGGCCCTGTTTTTTGTTTCGGTTCAGCTTATTTCAAGTACTGGTGTCTTTTATATATACATATGTAACATCATCCTCTGCAATTCGACTGTGGCTAATGACCGTGGTTCTCAAAGTGGGGGCCAATTCCAAATGGCCATTTACAGGTTTGTAACACTGACAGTGTACCAATGGAATCAAATCAAAGCTGTAATAATGATCCTTTTGGTTCCATTTGTACGCTCTGTAGGGTACGCACAGACACATCTAGACAGAGTCAATACAGAGTCTGGCTGTATCGATATAAATGTCTGTACGTACCTGTAGAGTTATGGGGGTTCGTTGGGCTTGGAATCCAAATGTTTTGAGAGCCACTGCCGTACGGTCGACAACGTTTTGTTTTTCGTTCTCGTCCTCCACTCCATGCAGCCATAACGGAGAACCACCCCAAAAAGTGTTGACAGTAAAAACAGCATTGCACGACTGCTTAAAATTTGCTCTTAATAGTGCAAGAACTGACGCGTCGTAGTACGGTACAGGGCCAAAAAAACTGTCTCGACGCTCGAACTGTTACAGCGAAAAGAACGCACCATATTGGCCTGAATATATGAGAGTTTGTCGTCGTTTGTTTTTTTTTTCTTCCTCCTCCTTCTGGAAAAAGTGGGGCCATCTTAACACTGGCGGTCATTACACATTCACAGCAGAACATGGCACCAAAAATTAAAAAGAAAAATCTCTTTCTGCCTCAGTTTTGGGCTGCAACCGTTGCATGCTACTTACTAATTATTCTATCGATTGTGATAAAAATCTTTTTGTTTAATATACTGTATATATTATATATATATATATCATCACATAAACTTGAAAATAACTATAATTTGTTCCTCCATGAACTCAATCTTTAGTCAATTCATCCACATTACCCGCCCTGTTAAATTCGCTTTGTTGTCGAAATGTGCTACACAAATATTAATAAACTTGCTTTGCTGGAGCAGGAAAAACCTTTCACCGTTTTTGCCAAAAATATACGTTAATGACATTAGGATTAGAACACTTTCCTAGGGGTCTTCATGTGTCTAATGTGTGGTTTTAGATATTTTACATTTTATAGCACAGATCTGTAAGTAATTCCCAACGGTATGGACGCAACCAGAGGCACTTTTACCGCATGCCTTTCTGCTGCAAAAAGGGGGGCTTTTACTTGTATATTTAACGTCTGGAATAAAGCACAAAATAACCCCCATAAATCATAAAGGGTAAAAAAAAAAAACAAGAAAAACAAAAACAAGATTTGGTCTTCAAAATATTGTTGAAGAAGATGAGGAGGGGGGTGAGGGTGTCATCTTATAATGTTATAGTCGGGTCGTTTGCTGTAAATGGAAGAAGGGTGCCTGGGCTGAGAAGAGACAGCGTGACTCCCCCTCCCCACGCACGCGCGCGCGCGCACACACACACACACACACACACACACACACCGTCACATCTGAGGTTTTTTGAGAAGTCAGAAACTGTGATGTGTCGTCAGAAGGCGGAGGATGGGGTTCTTCGTTTTGACCTCACGATACTCTCACTCTGTCTGTCTGTAGGTCTGTCTGTCTGTCACACGCAGCAGGGCGAAGTCTGGAGTGCGATGGAGCGCAAGCTCAAGGCCCGGTAGCGAGGAAAAACGGATGCATGAAAAGCCAAGAAACAGACTGCATGAAGACGCTGAAATCGTCTTCAATTTGTTCAGAGCAGCCCCCCCAGAGACCAATCATTGTCATCATCGTGTCCTCTTGCGCGTGACGAAGATGAGGACCCTGCGGATGGCGATGAGCCGGTCTTTCAGGGAGGTCATGGACAGGATGGTGAGCTGGGCGCGGTTTTCCAGCGGCAGCACCGCCAGCAGCCACCAGCACCAGGCAGGACCACTGGCACTGGCCTAAAGGGGACAGACGGGACGATAAAAGTTATGTACCATTGTCCCAAATAGAAGATGACCATTTCCAAAGAAAAAAGAAAGAAAAAGAAATAAGAAACATTAAAGACAATATCTGGTTATTATTAAAGGGGAATTCCACCCACTTTCAACATTAACCCATAGTAGACGGGAACCCCTAGTGGTAGTTTTACCCTAGTTGACGGGAACACCAATATGCGTTCTGTACAGTATGTACAGTATCAAAAAATGTCAAAAATTGATGGTGTTACACAATAATTTGAAGTTTTTCAATACACTTAGGTTAGTATTTCAAAGACATTTTTAGAATCGGGATAGTCTACAATGGGTTAATATACCTGTACCTATAGATGTGTAGAAATTATAAAAAACATGCCCCCATCCAGTGTTTCCTAGAAAAGGAGGTCTGAAGAAAATCAATAACATGGCGAAACAACACTTGGTGTCATCATTAAGTTGTGTTTCACCATGTTAATGGTTTTTCTTTTAGGATCTATTTTTCTGAGAGTGTACAAATGTAACCGAATCCATTTGGTTCACATTTGTAACTCTCGGGAAAATTTTGAAAATGGATGGAATTCCCCTTTGAAGAAAATAGGTTTATTTTAAAATGTTTCTATAATCTTTTTTTAGGAACCATAACATCATGTGGCAATGTTGTTAGGGATGTTGTTAGTTGAATAAATAAGACATCGTAACTTGTCCTCTATTGTTTGGTTAACTTTAGCCAGCTTTAATTGAACAACTTTGTTGGTCTGAGATGGTCGCACCGCTCTTCTATCTCGTCTGTGTGTGTTACTGGAGATGCACTGCAGACTGTAACATGAAGGCTCGGCCCAAATAATGCTCTACCCCGAGTATAGACAGGGTTACGCCATCACAAACTCTGTTCACTTCATAGATTGTCTCGTGAAAATATAGCATAAACATCAGGCCCAGCTTTAGTGATTATAAATCCCTTTGTTTTAGATCGTTTTGTAGTAATGGTAAACCTACAGCTTAAGCATTAAACAGACTAAGCCTGTGCAATACGCACAAGCATAGCTAGTATTTGCGCAGTCCCTGTTGAAAACAATGTATTTACAACTCCAGTTTGTCCCTTTCAGGATGCATGAGCAGCAGCTTGGGAGCTCAGTTTTCTGACCACTCAATGTCGCATTTCGGCGGGTCTGATGATTATTTGGGCTGAGTCTTCATGTATTCCTGCAGGCACTGTATGGAGAAGCTCCATTCATAACAATGGGACATGGTGCCATCTAGTGGCTAAAGCTAAATGTGCTAGTATAAGAGTATTAGTTTTATCAATTTTAACAAATTGGGGACAATACAGCACTTTATATACAATGAGGTATATAAAAGAGATCCAATGGCTTACCAAGGACCTTAGCCATTGTTTTCATCATGTACTAACGTAGGAAAGACAATCACACAATACAGAAGCCTAGAGATAATCCTGTTGATTCTCTTTAGACTGGGCCAGTACCTGTGGGTCTGGGTCTTTGCTGGGCAGGTGTCCAAAGTGGCTGAGGATCTGACTCTTCATGTCGTCCCGTAGGGAGGTGAACCAGCTGCTGGCCTGCTCATACACCGAGTCGTGTAGCTTCACCAGCTCCGCCAGCTCTTCCCCCTCCACCTGACAGAACACAGAGACTACAAGTTAAACCCCCATCCATCCCTCCACCTGACAGAACACAGAGACTACAAGTTAAACCCCCATCCCTCCACCTGACAGAACACAGAGACTACAAGTTAAACCCCCATCCATCCCTCCACCTGACAGAACACACAGACTACAAGTTAAACCCCCATCCATCCCTCCACCTGACAGAACACACAGACTACAAGTTAAACCCCCATCCCTCCACCTGACAGAACACAGAGACTACAAGTTAACCCATTGTGTCCTGACCCTCGATTCGAGTTTCTGACACCAGATTATACAGTAATTCCTGACACCAGATTATAGCTGCATAAACATTCTAGATTTTGACGCTAGATTCTACAGTAGTTTCCGACACTAGTTATTGACACTAAATGATAGTTTCTGATGCTAGGATCTCCTTTTTGACACTAGAATCTACTTTCTGATGCTAGAATCGAGTTTTTGACACTAGATTCTATAGTTTCTGACACTAGATTCTAGTTTTTCTGAAAAATCTGTGCTCCTGTGTCAGTGATGCTAACATATTTCTAGCCAAGGACCACCAGAATTATCCATATTTGGCTGCAGACCTCCATCTGAAAACATGTTGTTCTAGGGTTCCCCCAGATGCAAAAAAATTGAGATAAAATGTTTGCTTCCACAATAATGTATTCAGAGATTTGCAGCACATTTTCACAATTTTTCAAAAATAGCAGAACAACAAGCTCATGTCGCGCCACTCGGTGGCGCGACATGAGCTTGTTGATCTGCTATTTTTCAACAGATAAAACACCAAACCAAAAGTTAAACCCCCCTCCACCTGAGAACATCAAGAACACACGTTAAATGACAACTTTGTTCTACTACCAAGGTCCATGTTGTAGGTTTTGTTGTTATTAGATTAGCGGTAAGTAAAAGATGGGTCTTAATTGTTTTACATTCCTTGCTTTCTTTAGTTTTAGGGATTTTACCTATAGGAGGGGGCATTCAAAACATGGTGCTAAACACATTTGTTTACAAAATCTTTTTTATCATCCCCAATAAAACCAGCTCAGTGGCCTTGTGGTTAGAGTGTCCGCCCTGAGACTGGGAGGTCGGGGTTCGATTCCCGGCCGGGTCATACCAAAGAAAAATGGGACCCAATGCCTCCCTGCTTGGCACTCAGCATCAAGGGATGGATTGGGGGTAAGTCCCTGCGATATACTAGCGTCATGTCCAGGGGGTGTACTTGTACATCAAGCTGCCTCATGCTACAGAAGCAGGAGATAGGCTCCTGACCTATATGGGCCTCAATGGCTCAGCCGGGCCTCCTGACATCATGGCCTGGCAAGGATACTTACTTTTACTTACAATAAAACCCAGAAAATTACTTCTGGCCACTAATAATCTACTGAATGTGACAAACTGCCGTGTTGAGCCTCTGGGCCAGACGTGTGTGCATTCAGTAGATCCTGTGTACTTCCAGACATGCAGACAGTGTGTGCATTCAGTAGATCCTGTGTACTTCCAGACATGCAGACAGTGTGTGCATTCAGTAGATCCTGTGTACTTCCAGACATGCAGACAGTGTGTGCATTCAGTAGATCCTGTGTACTCCAGACATGCAGACAGTGTGTGCATTCAGTAGATCCTGTGTACTTCCAGACATGCAGACAGTGTGTGCATTCAGTAGATCCTGTGTACTTCCAGACATGCAGACAGTGTGTGCATTCAGTAGATCCTGTGTACTTCCAGACATGCAGACAGTGTGTGCATTCAGTAGATCCTGTGTACTTCCAGACATGCAGACAGTGTGTGCATTCAGTAGATCCTGTGTACTTCCGTGGCCAGTTATAATTTCATGGGGTTTATTAGGACTGTAGTAGATAATAATAATAAAAAAAAAAAAATCACTTTAAAAATTTGTAAACAAATAAGCACTTAGGACCATGGCCATAGCTAAAATCCCTAAAACTAAAGAAAGCAGCAAATGTAAAACAATCAACACCCATCTTTTACTGTCTTTAATAACAACCTAAAACAGGGGTTTTCAACAGGTGGTCCGGGGACCACCAGTCCTTGAGAGGGTTCCAGGTGGTCCCCAGGCTAAATGATGGAAAGTTGGTTAACCAGATGTAACTCTTGAGAGTGTAAAAATGAAACCAAATGGACCCTTGCGGGTCCATTTGGTTTCATTTTTACACTCTCAAGAGTTAAAATACTCATCATCTGAATTAGCCCTATTTAATTAAGAAGTCTACACTGTTTTGTTTGCAAAATCCACCCTGGAATTGTGGACAAAACCATAAGAATTCTTTAGTTTTAGGTTTTAGGGCTAAAATCTCATCACATGGTGGTCCGTTGCTCAAATGCTGAATGAATGGTGGTCCCTGGAGTCAAAAAGGTTGAAAACCACTGACCTAAAACATGAACCATAGAAGAAAAAAAAAAGTCCTTTAAGGTCACCTTCACACCAGAAAGCTTTACTCGAATCCTTCTAGCTGCACATTGTGGGAATGTATGCTTTGTTTGGAAGGTATGAAGGCTAAAATGCATCAAAGAAAAGCATTCTACTCCATAAATCAGTGGTATTTACATTGCTTCCAAGCTCACTTTTCCAACTCGCGATGACGAAAAGTCGACTAATAATCAGTGTAGTATGTCAAACCCAGATATGTTATTTTCGAAACATGTCACTGTAATAGATGTTTACTCTCTTGATATAGGCATTCCTACTCCATCCATCTAGTGCAACCAAACGTACTGTCGATAACTCAATTCAATTTAAAATAAACTAAAAGTGTTTTAGTAGTACAACAAAGACACACTGAAGCGTGGCTAGTAGGAAAGAAGCGGCTTCTCTGTACACACACACACACACACACACACACACACACACACACACACACACACACACACACACACACACACACACACACACACACACACACACACACACACACACACACACACACACACACACACACACACACACACACACCTTCTTATCCTCCAGATATTCTATCTTGGCAGTGTTGTATCCGTCTCTCTGGCCGTGGCTCAGGACCTTGAAGCGAGACACGCCGATGGTGTCCACCACAGAGCGGCCGTCCGGGAAGAACTTCACGTCACGGACCTGCAGGACAGTTGGTTTAGGTCAGGGGTCGGCAACCCAAGATGTTGAAAGAGCCATTTTCGACCCAAAATTAAATTCAAAATCTGTCTGGAGCCGCATTTTATTATTTTTTTCCTGAGAGTGTGCAAATGTGAACCAAATGGACCCTGGCGGGTCCATTTGGTTCCATTTGCACACTCAGAAAAAAAGGTCCTCAAAGAAAAATCGTTAACATGGTGAAACACAACCTTTCTTCAGAAATGGAGTTTCTAAAAAAAATAAAGGAGTTTTACAGAACATTTCTTGTCCACACAACATCTCTAAGGTATATTAATGACATAGTAAACTGAGTAAACCTTTGAAAATGGGTGGTTCAGATTGAAAGCTCCACCTCTGATAACTGCTGGGCTTTTTTGACATGGCCAACAAGTGCTACTTTAACTGGCAACTGTCAGACAGCGCAACGCGTTTTGGGTGACTGAAATGTTTATATTATTTTGGTGTGGATCACCCCAGTGTGTATGTAATAATGCCACTGAGCCACTAGGGCTGTGTTCTGGAGCCGCATGTGGCTCCTGAGCCGCAGGTTGCTGACCCCTGGTTTAGGTCATTAAAAACAACAACATGAAATATTCCTAGCTTCGCTTCGGGAGCACGGTTCAGTTCATCTCAATTCAAAGGGCTTTATTGGTTGGAGTCGCACTTAAAAGGTAATCGAGGCAACACTCTGTGAACAGATTCTGTTTAAAAACAGAATCTAACTCCACCTCACCTCCACTCTTATTGGCTCATTATGAATCTGCTGCGCTGTAATTGGCTAAAACGCTGCCTCACCCCACACACCCCCCCCCCCCCCCCCCCCTCACATAAGCACCGCCTTCCCTGAGCCTAACCAATGTTTTTGTTTTCATGATTTGTTGACAGACAACAACAAATTTCTGGACTGTCTGCAGGACGAAGAAAGTGTCTGTCTGCAAGGGAAGCAGCTGCAGCTTCAAAGTAGAAGCAACATAGAGGCGAAAAAGGAAAAAAAAAATATAGCTATACATCTATTATGATTTTTGGCTAAAGAGTTGCCTCCATTCCCATTAACCACAGATAGCAGCAGACAAGAGAGAGACCCACCTCCAGCATGCAGCCGTAGTCGGCGAAGCCTTTCAGCTCGTCCGAGATGCACATTCCAAACTGCTTGGTGCCCGTTTCCATGGAGCGGCGGATCATGAGGCGGTAGCGCGGCTCAAAGACGTGCAGCGGACAGGGGATGGTGGGGAAGGCCATCGTGCACACAAAGATCGGCACTTCCTGGTTTAGACTGCAAAACAGTTAACGAGAGGAGGTGTCAGGGTTAAAGATTAGCCTGTGTGTGTGTGTGTGTGTGTGTGTGTGTGTGTGTGTGTGTGTGTGTGTGTGTGTGTGTGTGTGTGTGTGTGTCACCCCAATTCCTACAGATTAGCATTATAGAGTTTATATGTATTTTCTGGGCCAAACTTTAGAGATAAGACATTGTGAGGACATTTAGCCCTTTTGACTGTCCAATGCCGATCAAGCTGATCAAGCTTTCCTCTGACAACGTGCCTATAGAGCTGCGCAGTGACGTCACGACCTGAGTTGGCTTTGGCCGCGGCGTAATCGTCTTGATATAAATTATTTTCGAAAAGTCTATGAGAAAAATGAATAGGGAAAAGACTTCCGGAACCGGGGCGGTGACGTCACTGCGCATCTCTATTGGCCAAGGACGGAGTGGGGAGGGGCTTAGTGAAGGGCTAATTAATCCATTCCTCACAAGAGAATGCTCTTCGATTTAGGCTACTTTTTTGTATTTAACTAACATTGAGTGAAAAATGGGCTTGACCCCGGTTATAATTACAACCTTTTTATATATATATATTTCCATTTGAAAAAAATACAGTGTGCGCTTATCGCACACCAAACACAGTCGATGTACTGTACATGCTCACAAAGCATCGCAGCACGACACATTGTGAGCCTGTCGATCGACTATCTTAGCTGCGTGACACCAAAGCCCAGTTAAAAGAAAGGTGTTATAGTTTGTGGTGTGTGTAAACTGACTTGGACAGCTCCTTCATCTCCTCCTCGTGGATCTTCTTCCTCTCTGCTAGTTCCTCTCCAAGGTAACGCTGCAGCACCTCTTCCATCAGCAGCGTCTTTTTATAGCCCCTGGTGGCCAGGTACTGGAATGTACACACACACGCACACACACGCACACACACACACACACACACACACTATTAACACACCGACCGCGATCGCGTGTTCGTCCTTATCTTCTATATGCCACGGCTCAAGCCAGTGCAATCGGTAGAAAACCCTTATTTTGAAGCGCCAGATCTCCTAAACAGGATGTGCGATATGGCGTCATGCTGTTTCTGGTGTCTTGACTAACCTGTCCTCTCACCATCCGAGCAAAATGTTCAGCAACGGGACCTTTATCAAACGATGCGTTCGGACTAATAGTTGTATTAAAGAATGAAATCTACATTTTGACGTTTTCTGCGCCTTCGTCGTTACCGACGGACGAGACCGAGCGCGACGCGCATGACGACCGCGACTTCGGTGGTCCGGAAGTTAACATCCTGTGTGTGGTGGTTTTTACCCGTGAGTGAGTGACTGTATTGGGCATGGGCATATGTGTATTAGGTAGTGTTGTAGAGACCACTTAAATCGAGACCAAGACAAGACCAAGACAACCACGGACTTCATCGAGACGAGACTAGTACCTAGAGGGTCAAGAACAAGACAAGACCAAGACCTAGAGGGGCCGAGAACAAGACAAGACCAAGACTGGTCACGACCGAGGCCAAGACCTAGTCTTGTCATGCCCATTTTAACATATAATAACGTTCTTAATGATTTTCAATCTTCTATTATTAGTAACACTGAATTTGATTGTTTTGCCCCTGTCCACCGTTACATTTTTAAACAAAACTACGATATGGTTGATAAGAATATAAAAGATCCCTAATCAGACACATCCCAGTGTCTGTCTTCTTTCTTTTCAATATTTACAGACTATTTGTGCCTGCAGCTGTCTTTATGAATGGGTCCTCGCTCCGCACAATGAATAGAACTTTTCCTTTGCATTGTCTTGTCTCGAGAGGTCTTGTTGGCGATCGAGACCCGAGACAATGGCTCTGAGGTCGAGACAAGACCAAGACAAAATTATACGAGAACAAGACGAGAACACAAGACAAATGAAGTGGAGAGCCGCAAGGTCGGGACAAGACCAAGACAAAACAAAGCGAGACAAAAACAAGACAGAGACAATGAAAATTAGTCTTGAGACTGGTCTCGAGACGAGACAATGTCTAGAGAACTACAACACTAGCATTAGGCATGGGACGATTCGCTTACCTCACGTACAATATTGTTATTTAGATTTCCGAATCGGTTTATGTTGGGATACTCGTGTTGCGATTCAATTCGATGTATCGCATTTTTTTCACCCACAAATGACTTCGCTTTTATTACACTAGGACATTTTGAAACAATTCTAAAAAAAAAAAAAAAAAAAAACAATTATTCAATTATATACACTTCAGTCAGTCTTTCTGACATGAACAAATTAATAAACACAGGTACATAAATATCAAAAAACATTGCTTTTGAACCTGGCGATTCGTTATTGATATCGTGGCATTAAAATTAAAATATATATTGGTACTGTATATCGATTTTTTTTTTTTTGCCCACGCCCAATTTGTATGTGTGTGTATGTGCGTGCAGTGCGGTGCGGTGCAGTGCACATACCTCAGACAGGTTCTCCTTGCAGAGAGGACAGTTTGGGTTGTGGTCCAGGCAGCGCTCCAGACACTTGAGGCAGAATGTGTGTCCACAAGGGGTTGCTACTGGCTCATAGAAAAGCCTGGGATGGATGAATGGATGGATGGATGGATGGATGGATGGATGGATGGATGGATGGATGGATGGATGGATGGATGGATGGATAGACAACAACAGTCATGAAAAACCTCACAAACTTCACACAAACAGCACCATACTGTCAGCTAAAAAAATCCCTGCTATGCTTCGACTAGTGTGACATACCAAAGCCCCAAAGACTCTTATTATTTTGCTTTTGTCCACGATTCCAGGCTGGATTTTGAAGAAAACAAAACAGTGAAAAACATATAGATCAGAATGACCATTAATCATCTACATTCTCTAGTTGTGTAGACTTGGGGCTAATTCAGATGGTTGAATATTTTAACTCTTGAGAGTGTAAACATGAAACCATCTGGTTAACCAACTTTCCATCATCTAGCCTGGGGACCACCTGGATTCTTCTCAGGGACCAATGGTATGCATGATCTGTGTGTGTGTGTGTGTGTGTGTGTGGTGTGTGTGTGTGTGTGTGTGTGTGTGTGGTGTGTGTGTGTGTGTGTGTGTGTGTGTGTGTGTGTGTGTGTGTGTGTACGTACCTCATGCAGAGAGAACACTCCATATCTACAGAGTCCAGCAGTTGGGCAGGCACAGTCCTCCCTCCGCACGGGACACGACTCTGAGACGAGGACGCCTCGTCTGGACGGGGTTCGCAAAGACAGAAACACGTTGTTGGTTACCATGAATAAATGCGTGTGATCATTAAGAGTCAATAAATAATGACTATTACATGGCTTGAACGAATGCCCCAATCAGAAGCCAGCGTTCTGGTCACATGAGCGGTCACATGTGTCACAACAAAGGACAGCTCCGCTCAACAACAGACGTTCGTGCGGACGAACGTTTCCTACACACAACTGCAGATAAATAAAAGCAGCCTTGTTGTGTACTATTTCTGTCAATTATAAGTTATTTATTAATGTATTAAGCCATGTATTAAGCCATGTAATACGGGGAATAACAACCCGTCAATACATTAGACAGCTTTGTGACTGGGTCCATGTGTATGCTATGTAATTAGCCCCCTCACTAAGTCCCTCCCCCAATCCGTCCTTGTCCAATAGGGTAGGCACGCTAGAAGAGGAAAGCTTGACCTGCATTGCAACAGTTGCTGAACTATTTGGACTGGCATTGGACGGCGCCTAAACCCCGCCCTAAAGGGTGGGGTTTTGAGAAGGGCTCATTGTGGGGTCTGCAACTTCCCGGGATTCCCCCAGTTGCACCACTTACTGCACACCGTGTGTGTTTTCTTTTTCTTTAGAGCTCTATACAATGCGTAGCAGGAGTACTATTTGTCCCACTGTAAAATATTTGTTTATTAAATATACTGCAAACGTGTGTTACTCACCAGCCTTGTGCAATTTAGACAGAGGAGGACCAACACCAAACGCTATGGAGCAGCAGGAGGAGGAGGAGGAGGAGGAGGAGGGGGAGGCAGGGTCTCCACTGTGCTTCCTCTTAAGGCCACTGGGGGGCGCCGGCAGGGCGGCCAGGACACTGCTACTGCCCTGGGCTGGGTCACATTTAGCAGGGGAGAGGGAGGGAGGGCTGTCCTCCACTGGAGCCTTAGAGCTGAACTCCCATTCCTGGAAAACAAGGAGCAGGCAGCAGCTTTTATTTATATGTTTATTATATAAGACCTGGACGCCAGATTTTACACATGCCGTTCAGATGTTTCTATATCAGCGAGTCAAAGTTTGTTTTTTGTTTTTTTCCCCAAGTCGAGGACCCCCCAAAAATGTAATTGGGAAGAACAACACGTGGCAACACCCCAGGAAGAAATATTTGAATCATGAATGTTTGCTCTGAAAGAATAAATATTAAATAAAAGATTTGCACTGCATTTACATTTTTTTGTTTTTGTTTTTTCTTTCAAAAAACAACATGCTACATGCTGGTCATAGCACGGCACTTGCTAAAAGCTTGTGGCCTAGATTTAGTTTAGCACCACCGCTAAATTAGGGATAAGGGGTTTAGCGTCACCGCTAAATTCCTCAACTTCTTTGCCTTTTTAAAATATTTTTCAATAGTTAAAATGGCCAGCCTACAAGCTTACAACATGTCAATAGATTGGTACGTTGAACTATTACAAAAACAGTAAAAAACAAAAAACAAAAAGGCAAAGAAGTAGTTAGGGAAAAGGGGTTTTGTGTGTGAGGAAAATGGAGCCCTGCCTGTGTGCGTGCACACACAAATAACAATACTACAATATCATTGAATTATAAGGACTATTTTTTTCAAGGCGTTGCACCCTGTTTCCATACTGGTTCAGGCTAGCATCATCGCAGGAACGCCACGATGGCTCCCATGTGGATCTCATGACATCAATCATTTATTATGACACCAGTTGTTGTGCTGGCCATATGTTTTTGTGGCCGACTGGCGGCAGTGTGCACAATA